>CM076577.1:203618511-203743285 GCA_034641835.2 Pinus albicaulis | reverse complement strand
GAATTGGATAAGGATCAAGAAGAATTGGAAAATTTTCAATTAAAGGATAATGTTTTTCCTAGAGGGTTAGTTCCCTTAGAAGAATTATTTGATTTTAATGATGTGGCTAAGAAACCTAAACTTTAACCTACTGGAGCCGAAGTGGAAGATTGTAATATAGGAACCAAATAAGAGGCAAAAATAGTTAAATTGTCTAAATCATTGCCTTCTGCTGAAAAACAGAAGTACATAGGGATTTAAAATAATTCATAGATGTATTTTCCTGGAGTTACAAGGATTTAAAGTCCTATGAAACTAGAATTATACAACATAAAATTCCTATAAAGGAAGACCAGAAACCATTTAAACAAAAGCTTAGAAGAATTAACCTAATGATTTTACCCCTAATTGAAAAATAAGTTAAAAATATATATGATGCCAAAGTTATTGTACCATTGAGGTATTCCAAATGGGTATCAAACTTAGTCGCTACTAGGAAAAATACTGGGGAAATTAGACTGTGTGTTGATTTTAGAAATAAAAATAAAGCTTCCATAAAAGACAACTATCATTTTCCCAAAATGGACCATATCCTACAGAAAATGGTTGGATCTAGGAGAATTTCCTTGTTATATAGATTTTCTGGTTACAACTAGGTTTTAGTACATCTAGAGGATCAAGAGAAAACAATGCTCGCTACACCCTGGGGCACTTTCATGTATGTGAAAATTCCTTTCGATCTAATGAATGCCGGTGCTACATTCCAAAGAGAAATGGATATTTCCTTTGTAAAATAAATAGGTAGGTTTATAGTCATGTATTTAGATGATATCACTATCTTTTCAATGATATCACTATCTTTTCAAAGAAATATGAGGAACATTTGCTTCACTTAGGGAAATTTTTGAAAAATGAAAAAAATATGGTATCTCTCTCAACCCTAAGAAAACGTTGTTTGGTTTAGAAGAAGGTAAATTTATAGCAAACATCATCTCCAAAAAATGGAATAAGAATTTACCTTGTCAGAGTAGAAGCAATATTGAAAATAGACCCCCCTAGGAACAAAAAAGAAGTCCAAAAGTTTATTGGAAAAATAAACTTCCTTCAAGGATTTCTACCAAATTTTGATGAAATCTTAAAAGCAATCACTAATATGTAAAAAAGTAGGTTGAAATCAAATGGCATAATGATGCAAAGGATTCTTTCAATTAATTCAAGAATCCATTAACAACTGCACCAATTCTAAGAAGTCCCGATTTTACAAAAGATTTCATGATATTCTCTTTTGCATCTGATCATAAAATAACAATTGTTTTGTTGCAGAAGAATGGTGAAGGTCATGAACAATGAATTTCTTTTTTCAGTAGAGCATTGAGAGATGCATCACTAAAATACAATATCATGGAAACACATGCATTTTCATTGGTTAAATGATTAAATGATTTCAAGGTTTACATTCTACATTCATACATCATTACTTTAGTCCCAAGTGTTGTTGTTAGAGACATTCTAACTCAAACAGATCCAGATGGAAGAAGGGGCAAGTGGATTGTGGTCATTTTGGAATATGACATTGAAATCAAACCAACAAAGCTTATCAAGGGACAAGGGTTAGCAAAAATTATGGAATATTCTAATTGTAGTGTGTTAGACATCAATTTTCTTGCAGAATTAGATGAATAAGAAGAGCAGGTGACTCCACCATTCTTAGAAGATTTTATCACATCACCATGGTATGTATACATTACTTTTGTCTTACATGAATTATATTCTCCTCCTAGTTTAAAAAAAACCAAAGCAAGTTTCCTTAAAATGAAATCCATGAAATTTTGCATTCTTGATAAAAATCTATATTGGAAAGACACTGGAGGGATATTACTAAATGTTTTGTTGAAAGATGAATCAGATAGGGTCCTGGAGGAATCTATCAAGGAGATTGTGGTGGCCATTTATACTGGAAATATACAGCTAACAAAATTCTTAGAGTCGATTATTGCTACCCAACTCTATTCTCTGATGTACATAAAAAGGTCACCTCTTACCATCAATGCCAAATATTTGAAGGTAAAAGAAAGTTGTTACCTTTACCCTTAAAACCAATTTCAGTAGAATTCCATTTTCAACAATGGTGTTTAGACTTCATTGGTGAAATTCACCATAGTTCCTCGGGACAACACAAATGGATTTTGACAACAACAGACTAATTTACGAAATGGGCAGAAGAAATACCAACTAGATAAGCCACTGATATTATTATCATCCTATTTCTGGAAGGAAATATACTGTCTAGGTTTGGATGCCACCATAAAATCATAACTGACAATGCTGTTGCTTTCAAGTCCAAGAAAATGATAGATTTTTGTGACAAACATCAGATTAATTTAGGGCACTCTGTTACTTATTACCCCTAGGGTAATGGGTTACATGAGTCCTCTAACAAGAGTTTGGTAAATATTATAAAAATTTTATTGCAGGAGAATAATAAGTCATGGCACAAAAAATTAATCAATGCACTATGGGTTGATTGAGTTAGTATCAAGAGATCCATTGGAATATCACCATTCCAGATAGTGTATGGAACAAATGCAATTTTCCCAACTTCTTTTGGAATTCCAGTGCTTAAAATTCAGCAAGAATCATAGGTTGAGACTAATGATATGAAAAGGAGAATAAAACAGACTATTCACTTACAAGAGTCAAGGGAGGAAATCTATCATAAAACTTAAGTCATCCAAGAAAAAATTAAAATGATTTACGACTGGAGGACAAAAGCATATGATTTTAAACTCAATGATCTTGTTTTGAAGTGGGATTCCAGAAATGAGGATAAGGGAAAGCATGGGAAATTTGACAACTTATGGAAAGGGACTTTTAAGGTTGGAGCCTTTAGGGGCCACAATGAATTCTTGTTAACATATTTGAATAGAGACGAGCTGTCAGGTGGACCTATAAATGGAAGACAGTTAAAGCATTATTTCCTACCCAATTAGGACAATGCATTTATAAAAATTGTAAACAATCATTTTATTTTTATATTGCAAAGTCAAGGTGAATCTCAGTATAAGTTGAAGCCCGCAGAGAAGGCCCTAAGCCTCTGGTGATGTTTCACCATAGGTATGAATAATACACAGGTATAAAAATTTAGTTGGAATATCTCTACAACAAGCCCAATGAATCAAGGCAACTAATCTATAGTGTTCTTGACACCTCACAGGTAGGATGTCATCCCCATTTGGAGCCACTATTAGAGTCCTATGATTCATAGGTTCAATTGGTGATTGGATATTTTCTTTCAATTGATGAAATTGTAAATAGTATTGTATTCTGAAAATGATTTACAAAACAAAAAAAATGAAAAAAGGGTATAAAAATGTATATGTGAAAAAGAAAAAAGATAGAATAAAAAAATAAAAATTAAGAAACCCCATGAAAAAATGCATGCATGTGAGCAAGTTTAAATGTCACCAGAAAACAAAACGTATTAAAGTTACTTTAGAATTTTTTCAAATAAAAGTGTGCAACTTACTTAAATGCCACACAGGAAATAAATTTCATAGTTTAATCATACTTCTTAATCTTTATTAGACTAAGTTAAAAATGTTGTTTAGGCTAGATAATAAATCAACCATCAAGCCTAATCTTGGTTGAAGTGAATAGGTAGATTAGAGAAATATTGACCAAAATGTCTAAACTTGGTTAATTATGATAAACGAGCATTAGAATAGGGGTAAAGCAACCTTAGGAAAATAAAATGGGCTTGCTAATCAGAACGAACCCTTAGGATAAATTAATTTTGTTTTAGCATAAATTAATTTGGTTTTAATTAACTTAATCATGTAATTTAAACATGATTAATAGATATGTAATAAAATGCTTGGGTGTTAAATTTATGGTTTTATAACAAAGTTGGAAACGACAAAATTTTTTTGTCGGCATGTGGTATATAGCATGCATGATTTGTCGGTTATAACCCCCCCCCCCCGCCCATTCTATATTTATCAGCCAGGGGGTCCGAAAAGAGGTTTTCTTATTCACGGGCCCCACGCTACGTGATAGACCTCGTTATTTCGCACCCCCCCTCTTCAAACCGCTTACCACCTAACCCCCCCTGCTCTTCCGAAATCCGCCCACCTCCTGCCAATGTAAATATGTGCCCATCACATTATTACCCTGCCACATCCCTACTTCCCCTCCAATCCTATCCCACGACATGTCCTTCCTGCTCCCAATGCTGTCATTTTACCTTCTGCCACTTGTCTTACCCATTTACACCCATATTTATGTTACACTATGTCCGTTACATGATGATCATTTCATCCCAAACATTCACCATCTGGTAACAGATCGACTCCATAACGGATCCGAGGTAACAGGAAACTCCAAAATGCTTATAAAAATACCCGAATTGTCCAGTGTGGCCCCTTTATGCTCCCTCGTTCATTTTGGATAACATGTAAAAGATTTCAAACTTCCACCTAACCCAGTATAGCGCTCAATGACCCATTCGAGATTCTAGATAGCTTTTCTCTAGACGGATACCTTTCACAGTGAGAAAATTACTCAACATCATTCAAATATTCCCACGTAAAAACAAAATCCTCACCTCTGTTCCTGATTATTCTAAGTAGTGGCATCTAATGGAAAGTCAAAACAAAATAGTGAAAACCCGATGACCCCTTCGGCTATTGACCTAGACCATGTACCATTGGGAGACCAATAATACAAAATGACATATACAATTTGTGAGTTTGATTTGTTTGAATTGCGCAATAGGCTCAAACAGAATTATTTGGACGAAAGTGATGAAATTAGTATATGGGAATCCCTCTTTCCCCAATTTTCTTTTCCCCATACTCACCCTTTTCTAGATTTCATTATCTGGTGTGAAGATAGGTACATCCCCAACCAAAGAGCCATTTTGGCCTAGAATTGTGATATTTTATTTACTATAACATCAGAGTTCGTTAACAAAATTCTGAAAGTCACTCGGAATGAATCTTAAGCCCTTTATCTGTATATTCCCTCATGGAACTCTACCAGAAATTGATATTCCCTCGGAGAGATAGGATATTTGATATTTTCCTTCTAGAATATGTCCAACTTCCCAAAAAGAATCCACCATATCCAACATATATGTTTCCTGATAAAACTAAACAAATTGTGTCATTAGCGTCATGTCTCTTAGGATATCAATCAAATTAATGTGCAGATGAACCTATTTTATGTTTTCTATCCATATTTTCCACAGAAGATAAACCTTCTGTAATATTTAATTTCAATAAATTCCTTGCAGACAACATCCATTACCAATTAGAGAAAAAATGCGAGACTCTGAAAACTGTTTTCCAAAGATTTCATATCAAGTTTAATTTTCTGAATCAAAGGGGCCTGCTAGGTTTAGTGGCATTAAATGATAGATTGATATGATTGAGTGACTACAACTAGAATTTGTTTACTATTGCTAGAGATAAATCCAATTTTGTAGGGATCAAAGGACACATCATAGTGAAAGCTTTCTTAGAGGCTTTATAGTTTGATCTCATAATCAAACATGAGATTAAACATATCTTCATCAACAAGCCTTCCTTTGAGAAATATACTGAAGTTGATGAGACATATAGAAAGATAATACAACTTTATATCCCTAGTGATGAAAGTTTGGATCAGTTATGTGACTTTCTTGAGTAAAATGTTTTCATCTCCAAAAGCTAGGCAGCACACAACAATTTTTTGGAGCCCAGTCATCTACAGTCTCCTCAACAATAGTCCCAGAAATTCCAGCAGTTCACAAAATTCTAAATTTTTGTACTATTTGTGTAATCAATTTTAGATATGTTAGGATTCTATCTTGATGTTTGAAATCAAGATATTTTGAAATATTTTTTATAAGTATTGTTGAGATTGCAACAAGATGAGGAGCTTAGTGGAAAGAAGTCGCCTTCACTAAGTGGGCCCGCAGGCTATTTTTGGCGCAAAGTCTATTTTTAGACTATGTCTATTTTTAGACATATGGATCATGTTCTATGACTTGCAGGATGCTATTTGTGGATGGTTGGTCAAGTCGGGAAAAATAGATGGACTTCAATTTTTAGAAATACTAGGCGGAATCTATTTTTAGATTGCCAGTCTAAAAATAGATATGTCGAATATTATTAGCTCTTAATAATATTTGGACTATAAAAATTATCTTATCCTTTTGGAGCACTTCAGTTCGAGTCATGGAAGTGGAACATGCAGCTGACAGAAGGAATTACGCTATTCCTGGGGTTTAGTGGAGCTATTTCATGGTTGACTTCAGTTAGAACTCATGTGACAGAGTTTGGTGGAGTTGATGAGACAGTTAATGGAGTTGTGTTCAGTTTAACTTAGTTGAGCTAGTTGTATCTAGTCTAACTGATTGATACAATTAGTGAGAGTAGTGTGAATTAATTATTAATTAATTCACTAATTATTAACTCATAAATCAACTAAATAATACATCATTTAACTGTAGTGCATGGACAGTTTCAGTGGAGACCAGTGGAGAGGTAGGTGAAAGAGCAAGTGTGACTATCAGTTGTGACTATACTGGTGCATGAGATTTGCACACATATTGATGGAGATTACAATGAGGATTGCGCAATACATACTAGTGGGATTTGAACCTGGATCTTGGTATTATCCATATTGGATTGTGCAGTAGAGGCAGGCTAACAGGTGGAGTAGATTGGAGCATGTGTTTTGTTAGATCTGAGCTTGTGTAGTGTGTAACAATTGGAGATTGTACTGAGAGCTTGTGAGCAGTTTGTACAATGATTGTTACATGATCTCTATCATTATAATATACAGATATTTGGGGGTTTTCAGCTTTAAGCTTTCCCATAAATACTGTGTTTATATGTGTGATTGTTTATGGTTTTAATGTGCGCATGCAATTGTTTATATTTCCGCAAATTGATGATCAATAGTAGAAGAGGTTATGTATTATGCATGAAGCTCAAATAGCGTGTGATAAGGATAATATCGGTGAATAATTTAATAGTTATTCAAATTTATACATGGTATCGGAGCAGTATTGATCATTGGAGCAATTGCAAAACATTGAAGCGGTTGAGTTTTGTGTTGGTGGAATTCGAATTTGCAGCAGTGTTTTCTTGGTGTCATAGTTGAGATGTCTTTCAACGGATTGCGATTGGAGTATGCCCTTGAGGGAAGCTCGAATTATATTGCATGGAAGGACAGGATGGAGGCGGTGCTGGATGACAATGGGTTGAAGGAGTTCATAGATGTTGAAGTCCCAAAGCCTACTTCTAGTGATGCTGCCTTACTTGACGCATGGAAAAAGAAGACAGAAAAGTGTCGAAGGATTATTTTAGAGGGCGTGAAGGATCACATAGCATCCAGCTTGCATGGTAAGGCTTCTCCATTCTTGATGTGGAAAGCCTTGACAGATTTATTCCAAAGCAAGAGCGACCAGAGGAAGTTGGCGCTCAAGGATAAACTCAGAAACATAAAGATGGAGAAAGGCGACAGTATGCCCAAGTACCTCACGAAGTTCATCCAATGCAGGGATGAGCTAGGAAGTGTGAGGGTGACTGTTGATGATGAGGACTTGGTGAGCTTGGATCTCCTTGGGCTTCCGAAGAGTTGGCATTCCTATCAGGACTCTGTCAATGGTCGGGAGAAATTGCTAGGATGGGAGCGACTTTGGTCGGATCTTGTGCAAGAGGAGATAAGGCGGAGTACCAGGGACGGATCTTCATCAAAGGCATCTGATGAAGAAAATTTTGCTTTGGCTGCCAAAGCAAAGAAGGGGAAGAGAAAGAAATCTTCTCATTCTAGTGTGAAAGGCAAGAAGCAAGACATGTCCAAGGTGAAGTGCTTTCACTATCACCAACACAGACGTTATGCCACAAATTGTCCGCAGAAGAAGAAAAATAAGCAGGTTGCTGGATTTGCAGCAGGAGAGGCCTTAGCCTCGCAGTTTGAGCTGGATTTTTCGCTGATCACATGCTTGGTATCAAGTGTGATGGGTTCAGTTTGGTTCTTGGACAGTGGTGCATCTTTTCACATGACATGAGATCGATATTTGTTTTCTGATCTGGATGATAAAGATCTTGGAGTGCACATCGAGATGGGTGATGATGGTAGATACAGTGCGACTGGTATCGGTACCATTTCCTTTGAGAGGGAGTCTGGTAAACCCTTCGTATTGAAGGAAGTGATGCATGTTCCAGGATTGAAGAAGAATCTTATCTCTGTGGCGATGTTAGAAGACAGGGGATATGATGTTGTCTTTAGCGAGGGAAAGGCTTTCCTACGCAGTAAGGCAACTGGTGAGACCTGGAGGATAGGGGTTCGAGTTAAGAACCTTTATCAATTGCAGGTAGATGGCTGCGCAGCAATGGCAGGCAAGGCAGAAGGAGTGGTGAGCCGGGATGATGGTGAGTTGTGGCACCGGAGATTGGGCCACCTTCACCATGGAGCTTTGAAGATACTGCAGCAGATTTCTACTGGGCTTCCTAAGGGCACTCTTGCGCAGTCAGATCAGTGCAAGGGGTGTACCTTGGGGAAAATTTGTGAAAGCCACCTTTCACGAGAAGGATAGTCGCGCCACGACGATCCTTGAGAGAATTCACACAGACGTGTGTGGACCTTTCTCAGTAGCTTCGACAGCAAAGCACAAGTACTATGTGATCTTTGTTGATGATTTTTCTCGGAAGTGCCGGATCTTCTTCATGCAGAAGAAGAGCGAGACATACTCAAAGTTCTGTGAGTTCAAGGCGCTGGTTGAGAAGGAATCGGGGAAGCATGTGAAGGCTCTTAGGAGCGACAATGGTGGTGAATTCATCTCTGCTGAATTCAAGGACTTTTTCAGCGCAGAAGGGATTCAGAGAGAGCTCATCGCACCCCATAACCCACAAAGTATCGGTTGCTGTGCGGAAGAATAGAATGATCATGGGTGTCGCACGAGCGATGTTGCATGATCTAGGCCTACCCATACACTTTTTTTTGGGCGGAGTAAGTATTAACGAAGCAGATATGTGCAGAACCGTTGTCCTCACAGGATACTTGGTATGAGTACACCCGAGGAGGAGTTTTTTGCAAGAAGCCTCATATTTCCCATTTGAGGATTTTTGGTTCACCCGTTTACATTCATGTGACGAAGGATGCCAGGAAGAAGCTGGAGCTGACTGCAGAGGTTGGGATATTTGTGGGGTACACCGATACACCCCACAACTATCGTGTGTATTTTTCAGACAATCGCAAGACTATTGTGCGACGAGATATCAAATTTCATTAGGAGAAAGCAATGAAGTGTTCACTTGAGAGGGAGCCACACTTGCATGCATATGAGGATCTATTAGTTCCTAAGGATGAGCCTCAGGATGTGGATCAGCCACAAGAGGAGGTTCATGGAGTGGAAGAGACCACCAAAGAAGGCCAAATCCATCAGCGCGCAAGCGCACTGCGTGTCGAGCGCGACCGTTCAAGATGCAAGAGAAGGTTGTAGGACCACCCACAAGACAACAGTGAGGAGCGCAGACAATCACTCCGACCGATGGCGACTGACATGGCCTCCATGAGTGCGGTATCGCATTGCAGCCATCCTCTTTCGAGGAAGCTGTGGAGGACCCCGCATGGGTAGATGCCATGGTGGAAGATTATGATTCAATTTTCAGAAACAGTGCATGGGAGATTGTCCCGAGACCGGAGGGGAAATTAGTGGTGGGTTCGAGATGGATCTACAAAGTGAAGCAGGCAGCTGACGAGAGTGTGGAGAAGTACAAGGCAAGATTTTTTGCCCGAGGCTTTTCACAGATAGAGGGGATCGATTATGAGGAGACCTTTGCACCTGTCGCAAGGTATTCTTCCATACGAACGATTCTTGCTCTCTCAGTGCAGATGGGGTGGCACATTCATCAGATGGATGTGAAGATTGTGTTCCTCAACGGAGTCATTGAGGAGGAGGTGTACATAGAGTAGCCCAAAGGTTTCAATATCTTCAGCAGCGAGTCGCATGTGTGTAGGCTCAAGAGAGCGCTGTATGGGTTGAAATAAGCACCTTGTTCTTGGTACACATAGAAAGACAATTATTTCACCAGAGTTGGATTCTCCAAGAGTGAGGCAGATCTGAACCTATACCAGATAGTGGTGGAGGGTAAGTTGCTGATCATTGTACTTAATGTAGATGATTTGATTTTGATAGGTGATGAACTGTTGATACTCTCATGCAAGGATGATCTTGCAAAGGAGTTTGAGATGAAGGATTTGGGCCTCCTTCATTATTTCCGGGTTTGGACTTCTACAGCCAGTTGGTGGACAATTTGTTTCCTCGGTGGTGAAGTATGCCCGTGAGATACCGGAGAAGTTCAACATGTATGGTCATAAAGCCCTCGTTGATACTCCTCTTCCGGTGGGTTGAGGAAGGAGGATGATACTCACGAGAGGTAGGTGGATGCCGCCGTTATCGACGGAAGCAGGGGTCAAGCAGGTGTATCGGGTCAATACACGACCCGACATATGCGCTAACCACCACAAGCTATGGTTAAGCCTACCAAGCTCTTCTGGAAGGCAGGCAAGCATGTATTGAGATATCTCAGAGGCACATCGGGATATGGATCATGATATAGACAGGAGGATGATTTGAGGCGGCATGGCTTCATGGACCGATATCATCATATTAGAGATTGTGTGCAGCAGAAGATCATGTTACTTTCATACATTCCCACGGAGGATCAGGATGCTGATATCTTGACGAAGGCACTCACCAGGAGCAAATTCGAATACTCGTAGGCAGATAGGCTTTATTATAATCCCTTATCTTGTTGAGAGTGGAGTAAGAAATTGCAACAAGATGAGGAGCTTAGTGGAAAGAAGTCGCCTTCACTAAGTGGGGCTCACAGTGCTATTTTTGGCCCAAAGTCTATTTTTAGACATGTCGATCATATTCTATGAGTTGCAGGATGCTATTTGTGGATGGTTGATCAAGTTGGAAAAATATATGGATTTCTATTTTTAGACATATTGGGCGGAATCTATTTTTAGATTTCCAGTCTAAAAATAGATATGTCGAATATTATTAGCTCTTAAAAATATTTGGACTCTAAAAATTATCTTATTCTCTTGGAGCACCTTAGTTAAGTGCACATATGTGGTACAACAGTTGACAGAAGGAATTACGCTATTCCTGAGGGTTTATTGGAGCTAATGCATGAGGACTTCAGTTAGAACTCATGTGACCTAGTTTGGTGGAGTTGATGAGATGCTTTTAATGGAGTTGTGTTCTGTTTAACTTAGTTGAAATAGTTGTATTTAGTCTAACTGAAAAATACACTAGTAATGAGTGGTGTGAATTAATTATTAATTAATTCACTAATTATTAACTCATAAATCAACTAAAGAATACATCAGTTAACTACAGTGCATGGACAGTTTCAGTGGAGACCAGTGAAGAGGTAGGTGAAAGAGCAGTGTGACTATCAGTTGTGACTATACTGGTGCATGAGATTTGCACACACATTGATGGAGAAGCCAATGAGGATTGTGCAGTACATAGTAGTGGGATTCGAACTTGGATCTAGGCATTATCCATATTGGATTGCGCAGTAGAGGCAGGCTAACAGGTGGAGCAGATTGGAGCATGTGTTTTGTATGATCTGAGCTTGTGTAGTGTGTAACAATTGGAGATTGTACTGAGAGCTTGTGAGGAGTTTGCACAATGATTGTTACATGATCTCTATCATTATAATATACAGATAGTTGGGGGTTTTTAGCTTTAATATTTCCCATAAATACTGTGTTTATATGTGTGATTGTTTGTGGTTTTAATGTGCGCATGCGATTGTTTATATTTCCGCAAATTGATGATCAATAGTAGAAGAGGTTATGTATTATGCATGAAGCTCAAATAGTGTGTGATCAGGATAATCTCGGTGAATAATTTAACAGTTATTCAAATTTCTACAAGTACTTCCTAATTCAAAGTATTGTTGTAAGGAATTGTTTGAAGAAAAGGACTAGTATTGTAAAGCATCTCGCATAGCCACCATTGATCAAATTTTCAGTAATACAGTGCAATCATTATAGGGTTGTTGTGTCATTTTTATTAGTGAAGTGCATCTCTCTTTATCAATTTGTTTTCTCTTTGTTGTTATCACTGGAAAATTAGACAAGAAAAGATGACATTATTAAATGTCAGGGAGAAGGATTTACAGGGTTGAGGCACATTAGAGGATTTGAAAATTAAAAAAAAAATATCTAAGGTCAAGAGGAAAAATAAAATTGCACACCAGATACTTAGGCAAATTGTGCCTTTTCACACATTTTTCTTCGATAAGCATGCCTTTTTACAATCCAATCCCATTGTTTCATTCTTTTGGTAAGTGTACAAAGAACTCAAACGGAGAATAAGTTACCCACTCATATATCCATTTTTCTCCCATGGAAGTAGTCCCTAGTCACCCTTGGTCGGAGCATCACACCTTTCATGCAAAGCCAACATGAAATTCATAACCAACATAAACCCACCCTAGCCATCCTACCGACTCCAGGGATTCCCCTATCAGAAATAGTTATGACTGCCGCTAAGTTGCTTTTATAAGCTTTGACCTTGGGCCACTAAGTACCCATCATCAATTTTCAGTCACCCCTCACCAATATTATTATGTTAAACCTATCAAATCTAATAACCTGGTCCCTTGCATCAGTATCTCTCTCGTTCAGTTGAGGCTTCCTTTTTGTCGACTTCAACTCACATTCTCCAAAAAGGAAGCAGTACCTTGGATGGCTCCTCACCACAATTGGGGCATTCTTGGGTGGCACTATGGAATCATCATTGCCCATAGATGTCATTGATCCTCCTGACATTCAACTACAACACAAGCTTTCATGTCAATATGGTATCATACTTTACAACCATTGCACTTTGTGCAAATTTGTCGAAGACTCGTTCCATTATAAGCATCTCTTTCAGTAATACTTACACTAGAAGGTCCCAGTCATACAACCATGCGTACAATGAGCATTTATATGCGATACCAAGATTACACATGTTGGCACCACATTCCACCTATTTTCAAAGAAAAAATGCCCCTAAGGGCATCAACAATCGTTGTCATCAGCTAAATCAGTAGATGACTACCATACTAGTGACACAGACAAAACCGTTTTCTGTTAGATAGATTTGTTTAGCTGGCGAAAGCGTCAAGAGCATGGGACATGCCCGCATTGTAGAAAAATTGTATTTATTGTATCATACTATTTCTTGTAGGGTTCCCATAGAACATGATCACTCTTAATCCACTGTAAGGGGTTTTCAACCTTTAGTTGTATGCGGGTCTCTCTCTCTCTCTCCACATAGTACACAAAAAAGAAACTATAATGTATTTTGGCTATACAGTTATTCCTAGACCTCACACATTAGGGGGCAATTTTTATCACTAGAAAATCAGACAAGAAAATATGACATTATTAAATGTCAGGAAGAAGGATTTATAGGGCCGAGGCACATTACAGGATGTGAAAAATTAAAAAAAATCTCTAAGGTGAAGACGAAAAATCAAATTTCGCACCAGATACTCTAGAATAATGTGCCTTTGCACACATTTTTCTTGGATAAGCGCGCCTTTGCACGGATTTCCCTCGAAAAGTTGTGTGGTCCTAGGAATAGTGGAAGTCACTTTCCGAGACCACTTGGAACACTTCAGGAAATGATCCTACACTTAAGGCCGTCCATTGATAGTCGCCTAAGCCACCTTGGGACCTCAAGGGATCACACAAAGGAATCAACCCACTCTCTTGGGTCACCATCCACCAATGTACCAAGAGAGGGAAGGAGAATTTGAAGTCACCTATAAAAGGCTACCAAGAGATGAGCAAATGGAGAGAAAATTGTTATGTTGACCAAATTGCCTAGGAGAAATCCAGAAGTGTGCAATCCAGAGAAGAAGTAGAGAGAGGATTCGGTTGTTGGCCATACAACAAATTCAATCCTTTGGATTAGAGAGCGAGACCTTGCGACATTAGCTAAAAGGTAAAAATGTCCTTGCGCTAGGTCTTAGAACTCCATAGTTCTAAGGGCCCTTTGGAAAGAGTGTAAACATAGTATCTTTCTTCATAACAACAAGAAATAAGAGGGGAATTTGATTCCATCGTTATTATTATTGTTATGCTTGACTCTTTATGAGATTTTGTGTTTACATTTAGTTTAGTTGTGTTTTCTCTCTATATATGCATACTATACCATGATTTAGTATGTTCAATATTTTATAGCATGTTCACTAACCTACTAACCATTTTGTTTTTCTGCCTGTGACCAAATCTTTGAGGCAGCGACCGCTCCTCCTAAGCACCAGTGGATTGGTAAACTTGTGCACCAAAACCACAACCACAGGATTGGTGACTCCACTAGCTTTAATTTTTTAGTTAAGTGGTTGCACTTGTTGCAGGGACCTTCTCTCTCCTCTAGAGTGCTGCTAGGACAACTGCCCTTCCATTCTTCTTTGCTCATTCACCCACAATGAAAGTGTTAAGTTTATAAGTTCCAGAAATTCCATTTACAGGAAAACCGCGTGCTATTTTCTCAAAGAGACGCGATGAGTTGCGTGAGTTCAGCTCTGACCTGTAAGCGAGTCATGCGCCTGTGTGAAGCTTTTATGCGCGGAAACCAGACACCAAAATTATCTGCTATTTTCCTCAAATTTTCAATTGTAAAATGGCTAGCAGCCCAAAAAATAAATGCCATCACTCTCTATGGTGTCCCACGACTATTTATAACTTGATTTTGGCTGCGTTTTAGTATTTCTAGTTGCTAGTTTTAAATTTTAAAGTTTATCTTCACAAAAAACCACATAGTTTAAGTAGGGGGAAATTTGCTTGCAATATGAAATAACTTATTTTTGTGAAAATAGACACCAAAAACACATGTATAATTACTTGGAGTAAGTGGCCCTAATCCACATATGCTTAGCTAGTTTTCACTTTTTCCTAGTAAGATCATTAATTTTAGTTAAAATTTTTGCACTAGGAGTTGGGACAAGGAAGTAATTAAATTAAGAGAAGCAAGTAATCTATGATTCCTTTGCACCTTTTGGTGACCCTAAGAAAGCATATGAAATCTCTCTTCTGATAATTTTCCATCTCCCTTTAGTTAATCACTTAGATGAATTAGTCAAATTTGTAAGCGACCCACTATCTGCACATGATTTGCTTATAGCAAAAAATAATCAAACATAGATTAATAGGGGACGTGTGAAGGATCACCACATATACACATCTTAAAACTGTGTGATTTTTCACTTTTTGCTGAAACACTTCCACACCATAAGTGAAGTAAAGACTCCTTAAAAATAACCTAAATGAACTCACTAAGTTTCCCCACAGGGGCCACAACAAAAATTATAGTTCAGGTTAGGACAATGAGGGTAGGCATCCAATAAGCCACCATGGTTTTTTTACATCTTGAGACATAAAATTTTACTTAATAGGGAGCTTTAAAATTTGTTTATATGCCCATAGAAAATAAAACCCGAGCGCCAGAGAGACCCGATTCAGAGGTGGTTAAGCTTAGGCCCAGTGCGTGTGGTATTATTTGGGGCTACCAGATCCATCTAATGCTTGATACTAGTAGCTGATTTACCAAGAAGCTCAAGACTCAAAAACTCACGTGGGATGATAGTACTTAGTGGAAAAATCTAGGGCATCCTTCCCTATAGGTGACGGTGCAGAAAACACTAGATCCTCTACCCATTAACTTGGTCGATTCTTCGGCCGCTGGAAGGCGTCACCTGTTCTTTCGGGACATTAGCCCCAGTACCCACCATAAGATATCTTCACTAGGTCCAATTATAATTGAGACTGTGAGGATGTTTTAGGTCTCTAGGATTTTGATTATCATGCTCAAAAACAACCAAAACCACTTTTTGTTTGATTGATCACATAGAAATAATTTAAAGGAAAATGCACTTTTGTTCTTTCTTTGTTTTCCATTTTTTCTTTGATACTTCACCTCTCATAGAACTGATGATTTTTTTCAAAACCATACCTAGTCAACACCATAACAGACCCAATGGGACCTCGTCGATCTAGACATATTTTTGACCTCCCCCCGTTACCAGGAGGAGTTCTAGGTCTTTTACCATTTATGCATCAAATATGGAACACCACCACCATTATTGGTTCATCCTTTATCGAGGCATATTTAGTTGGGAACCCCTGAGGGTCACCCAACGCCACACCAGTGGAAACCCCCACAGGGTCACCACATACCACTCCTCCCACAACCCCTAGGGGGCAAAGGAGCGCTACCCATTTGTGGATCCAAGTGAATGCACAACCAAGTACATCACAGAAAAACTCCATATCTAACTAGAACAGTGTACCTTCACATTATGCAATGGCTCTCTATCACATTCATCATTCTTAGCATCGTTGAACTTACCCGATCTGACCAAGTTAATGAATGACCCTATTTCACAAAACCCAACATGCCCCCCTATGCCCACGAAGCTCCCTTCAAAAATTCCGAAGTTCGAAGGGAAGCAAGTGGAAGACCCAGGAAATCACATAATGACTTTCAAATTATGGTGTTTGTCGAACAACATCATTGATGATACTGTTCGACAGATTATATTTCAGCACACCTTAACTAGACCAGATGCGAAATGGTATGAGGAGAAACCTTTTGCTACACATGGAAATTTTAGTGCCCTCACTACCGCATTCCTCACGTATTTTAAGTTACCCATCCACCATGATTCTGGGATGGAATTACTGACACATTTTAGACAGACACTAGTTTTCCATATCTTGGACAATCTCCATGAATGGCAACAACATCGTAGTTTGTGCAAAGACAAAATCGATGATCGAGTTTTGTTGGACCTATTCCTGAAAACTCTCATTGTAGGGATTTCAAAAGATGTACCAACCAAAAAACCTACATCCGAAGAGGATGCCATTAGTAAATCCTAGTAACTTGAGCTGATTTACACGCAGTCAGGATACATTTATAACATCCTGCCTAACGCTCCGTGCCTGTAAACATATAAATGATTTCCAAGTGCATCGAGCATTGCAAGTGGATTGATTGGGTCATTGACCCAAAATCACCTAGGTAGCATTAGTCATTACCCTGGTCACTAACCAGAACATCGTGCAACTCAACTACCAAATTCATCATGCACCTTTGTATAATATGACCAATAGGGTGCAGTCGTACAATCATCAACAAGGAGGTCCATACCCTCTGGCTTAGGGAACCCAATACACAGCTAGAAATGCTGACGGAAGAGCTCCCCCCTAGCAGCCATTTACAAACCAGGGAAAGGGACCCCAATATTCCTAATCCCTAGCACAAAACCCACCCATGCAAAATAATGCGTAGGTGAACTTTGTGCAACCTTCCCAGACACAACTGTGCCAATCATATAATCAGGAGAATCCTATCTATCCTCCCAACATAGCAAGGAAAAAATTAAAAAACAACAAAAGGGAAATCCTGGACAGGGAGGAAACAATCAATAATGATCTCCGCGATCTTGGGTTTGAGGCAACTCCAAGCGAAATCAAAACCAGGAGCCAAATAACTCCCAAGGGCAGAACAAGAGGGCGAATCTTTAGACTAACCACTCTTGCAAAATCTATGGTGAATATGGCCATTACACTCGCCACAGTCCAGGTTTCCCCGAGCTGAAGAAGCTTTAGGGTAATCGAGGAAAATGGGGATCCTCATAGTAGAAAACTATCATGCAGGAGCCCTTCCCCCACCAAGGGACAATAAGCACCCAAAAGTAGCAAACAACTCCTGACAATTTCGGAAAAAAAAACCACGAAATCTACATGGATGGTGAAGAAATGTGATTTCAGACATGGAAATTAAATTACGATACCCCACCAGACACTAGTTCGTCAGGGGCTAGCACGAGTGCACCAACAACACCGTTGAGTATATCGAAGATACCTATTGAACCTTTTCCAAAGATGGCTAAGGGACCAACTAGGCAAGCAGGAAACCATTCCAAAGCAACCCATAGCTATAGCATTGTGGATGATTTAGCTGAATCTCCTACCGCCATGTTAGATTTGGAGGTATTACAATCATGCCCAAAGTAAAGGAAAACCTTACTTTCCATGTTAGGTGCCATCGACCTTGCCGACTCGCGCCTAATCGATTTTAATTTAGATAAAGCCACCCCTAGGCCTCCTTCGATGGTCACCTTCCAAATATAGGTGTCTGTCCAAAACATCACCATTTACCATTGTATCATTAACAAGGGTAAATCCACATGCATCATGTCAAAGAAAATATGGAAGAAGTTAGGGTCTCCCAAACTAAATCCATTAGACATCACACTCAAAGAATACGAGAGGTGCCCATCTGCTCCCGTCGGTCTCTAACAAAATTTCCCGGTTTGCTTGGACGAAAATATGGTCCTTATGGACATTGAAATCTTGGATGCTGAACTGGATTACAATATACTCCTTGGGTGGAGTTATATGTATGCCATGTCAGCCATAACCTCCTTCGTATTTCAAACCATGATGTTCCCCCATGAGGATCGCATCATTACTGTCGACGAATTGACATACCATGACAAGCGATCCCTAAAAAATGCTGATGTTGTTTTACCCTATGTAGAAATATCGACTAAGATGCTTACAAGGTACCAAGAATATGGCCCTGTCTAGTTCAAACCGTCGTCTATCCTCGAGTCATTTCTAGGAGATCCTCCTGTTATACCAGAACCATCATCTAATATCACAGAGGCTCTGATGTGTATGATTTCTACATCAAGTGCTGAAGCTAGCTAGGAGATGGAGATGAGCAGTAACGAAACCAAGACCTTGGCCACAGTAGCCTCTCTAGCCTATGCCGCCTCCCAAAATCCTTTCCTCTACCTCCATTTGGTTTGGTGTCACAACAAGCCTTGGCCACAGTGGTGTTGCCAAACTTATCATTTGCAATTCCAGTTTGGTACCTGGTCCCACCTACCACGATGGGAGTCACAAACATAACCTATATAGGGTTAATCCCCTTCAGTCCTGAGGAGGCCCCATATGTTAAGGAGACTATCGCAACCATCCCATCGAAGGAAATTTCCATCGCAAAACTGATGGTTACGACCAAGAAAACCAATAAAAAGGGAAGAAGGTAGAAACTCCCACCATGCAATGGGAATTACAACCTTGCGCCATATGCGACATAGTATGCCACCCTACCCACATATTCCTAGATTTGGATGAGAAAAAACTGCTCCTTAGCTATGCGGAAAATATTGTAGCAAAAATTTCCCGTAAAAAGGAACCAACCACCAAAAGTCAAGGCAAAGCATTGCACACCAACCATGCATGAAATATATGTGGCCATTATGGGCATTACACCCATCATTACTCAGAAATTCCACGATACAGGGACGCCTTACATGCCATCGAGCAATCCTATCGAGAGGATCGCTCCAAATAGTCAACTGGAGAAGAACCTCGTGTCATTTTATACTTGCAGGAGGCACAACAGTCACCAGAGAGACTCCTGTTCATCTTCCCCCATCCTATCATACACTCTACACTGTGTGATGAATGTGACTGCATCATCGATGAATGCACAGCCCTAGAACTCATCCAAAGGTGGTATCCATTTGAATGAGTGTATTATGTTGGCTTGCGAGCAACACAATTTTCATGTCTGATATGTTCTGGAAACCACACCTTAGAACAATGCCATTACATCCGTCGGTTTCGATTAGTGCTAACTAGTTACGCATGGAAATAGTATGCCTCTTCCTTGAATATGACTTTGATACAGAATGCATGGATAGCTCGATGACACAAGAGGATGTGATGAGTAGATCCATCCTCTTCTTGTCAGCTGAAAAGCGGCTAGTTGTGGAACCCTTATTCACTCCCAACTGCCCTCCACGAAGAAGACCAACATGTGCATTGTGTAACAAATGCAATCATGTGGTCACCACTTGCCCACAACTAGAAGCACTACGCCATTGGTACCCGATCATGTCGCCAAACAAACAGGACGGGAACACCCATGTAAGGATTTTTTACCTAGTATGTCAAGGAAACCACCATGAGCAACGATGTATGCATATCCCACAAGTGTGCCCACTAATTGACATGAAACATTTATTAGAGATGAATCACTGGGATATCATTAATCTAGGGCTCAAAAAACATGATGGAAGGTAGATTCCCCCCAGTCATCTTATCCCATTTCCACACCGACACGTTGGGAAAGTTAGAAAGGTGCATCGACCGAGCATGACCCATGTCTAGACTAGACCAGCATGCAAAATATGTGACAGAATCGACCACCAGGTCAACCATTTCAAAGAACTAAAGCACCTCATGAACAAATTTCACATGGTCTCCTCCCTCCCTCAGAGGCACATCTCTAACCAGGAGAAAATCACACACTGCTATTGTTAGATCTTCTCACATTTTCACCATACTATGAAATGTGAACACCTCTCCAAGATTTGAGTGACGAGAGCAGCATTAAGTCTACACTCCCAAAAGTATTTAGACATACTGAAGCCAAAAAATTGGAAATGGAAGTAGAGGACCCTCTCCCCTATGCCTGATCCCTTCTGAGCATCCACTTCAGGGACAAAGAGTAGTGTTTTTTCCCACATAATTTACTCATTTGGCACAATGGTACCATAAACCATTTGCACCAGCCATAACCATGAACTAAAGGCATGCCCATTAATGGAAAAATTCAAGCACCTCTGTACTAGGCATAACTTCCAACTCCTGGAAAGTGCCCAACCTAATGAGGAATTTAGCCTTTCTCTCACGCAAACACCCATGATGAAAATTCCTCCCCCACCAAACTCTGATGACACGATAAACCATATACGACTGATATCATCATGTATCAGAACCATGAATCGGGCTGTCTGCTCATCATTCATAGGTGTCGAGTCAGCTACAACTACGAGAGTAGGTGTACCAACGACGGTGCAAACCCAATCCATATGCACCCTGTTGACCACGTCGAGTTCCACCACATTGACGATGGAATCCTTTTCATGTCTATCGACCAAATCCGTTAGGACTGAACCTCTTCCTCATGACCTCACGTAGACTCAATCCCCCTTAGGATCCTTATTTCATTCAGATGAGGACATCCTTGAGGCCATGATGGAGCCTGATTATCCATGGAATGCAATGCATCACTGCTCTTTTTTTCTCCCTAGAAAAATGTTCAGCCCTGGCAAGATAGGAAAACAAGAGATTATGTGATTGAATCAAAATATTTCCTTCCATCAAGGAAATTTGATTGGTTCGAAAACCCCATTTCAACGCTCAATGCGTTCGAGGAAGGGAACATGTCAAACCTTTCACCTACCATCAAAGTGAAGTTCTCTCAAAATCCTGAAAAATTCGAAGAAATATCACTAGGGGAAGCATGTTCACCTGAAGAGATAACGTCTTACACCCACTTGCTACAAGAGAATCGAGATATCTTCTTATGGGACTACTCAGAGATGCCTGGGCTTAGTCCCACTATTGTAGAGCACCATATTGACACCTAGCCTAATGTACCACCAATACGCTAGAAACATCATCAAGTGCACCCATCCAAGGCATAAGCAATTAAATGAGAAATATACAAGCTTCACAAATTTGGGTTTATCTAACCCATCGCTTACATGTCTTGGGTTTCCAACCCTGTTCCTGTCATGAAAAAATAGGGCACCATATGCATTTGCACTGATTTTCATGATTTGAACAAAGCGTGTCCCAAAGACAATTACCCTACCCCATTCATCGACTAATTCATCAATTCTTGTGTAGGTCATGAGGCCCTCTCCTTGATGGATGGTTTCTCTAGGTATAATCAAATTCAAATCCGTCACACTGACTAGTACAAGCCCGCGTTAACTACCCCCTGGGGAAAATTCACATAAAAGGTAATGCCATTCGGCCTAAAGAACATTGGAGCCACCTTCCAGAGGGCCATGAATTATATCTTTAATGACTTGGTGCACCTTAGCCTCGCTTAGTTGGATGACCTCACCATCCAATCCAAGAAGCGATCAGACCACCTCGCGGATCTGCGACTGGTATTCCAACGATGCCGACAATACAACCTACGCTTGAACCCCCTCAAGTGCATCTTTTGCATATGAACAGGAATAATTTTAGGTTTTATCGTGTCCCAACAAGGAATTAGAGTGACCCCCTCAAGGTCCAAGCCATCGATGAGGTACCTCCACCTCGAACCCTCAGGAAACTACAAAGCTTGTAGGGAAAGGCCAAATTTCTAAGACGTTTGATTCCAGATTACACCACTTGCACTCAAGGATTCCTGTGTCTCCTTCGTGAGGAGATCCCATTCAAATGGGATGATGAAGCCCAATAAGCATTCGACGCGCTAAAAGACACATTGCTTCAACACCATTGATCAGCCCCCCAGACTACAACAAAGACTAAATATTGTATCTATCAACATCCGAGACCTCGTTGGCCAGAGTATTGATCCAAGAGGGCAAAAATGGAAAGGAGCACATAATCTATTACATTATCAAAACCTTATCAGGGTGTGCATTAAGATATGAGCTCGAAGAAAAGACTACCCTAGCATTAATTCATGCAGTCCAAAAACTTCATCACTACATCATCTTAAAGACCAGAAGAGTCATCGTAGATATTAACCCCATCAAATATCTGCTCACACGCCATTTAATGAACCAAAAATACACCCATTGGATATTCATTATGCAAGAATATGACTTAAATTTTCACTCTGCTAAGAGAAAAAAGGTGGTAACCTTAGCAGAGTTCATTATGACCTCCCAAGTCATACCAAAGCATCACTAGTCAACGATTCGCTACCAGACGAACATATCTTCCTCATAGAAACCGACGACCCTTGGTAGAAAGATATCCTCCTATTTTTACAAACCCAAAAGTTCAGACCCCATCTTACTTATGACGACTAGCGATGCATTTTCCTCCAGGCCCCCCAATACCTCCTTATGGGAGATGTCTTATTCCGATGTGGCATTGACACCATATTTCGTCGATGCATCACCCACGACCAAGCAGAACACGCCCTTAATAGCTGCCACAACAGAGCTTGTGGTGGCCACCTCTCTGAAATGGCCACCGCCCAAAAATTTCTGCGAGCAGGATATTTTTGGCCCACTTTATTTCTCGATTACATTTCAGTAGTCAAGAGGTGAGAGCGATGCCAATGCTTTGCTCATAAGGCAAGAGAACCTCCTTCTCCCCTACACCCTGTCATCGTCGTCGGTACCTTATGAAAATGGGGAATTAACTTCATGACTTACAACTCAGCATTGTTGGGAAATCACAAATACATTATTGTACCTATCGATTATTTCACCAAGTGGGCAGAGGCTATGCCCACATATGACAACACCACAAAAACCGCTACACGATTTCTATTTAACCATGTCATTATCTAGTTTGGTGTACCCAAGGAGTTAGTCTATAACCATGGGAAACAATTCGAAAAAAAAGTTTTCCAGAAGCTGTCTCACCATCTCAGATTCACACATGAATTCAAATCACCATACTACCCCCAATCCAATGGATAGGTAGAGGCTGTGAACAAAGTACTCAAAACAATGTTGTAGCGTATGGAGAATAACCACAAAAAAATGGCACCACATGCTTTTCTCCGCCCTATGGGCATACCGCACGGTAGTGAAAACATCAATAGGGTTTACACCCTTCCACCTAGTGTACAGGGTCGAAGCCGTGATTCCCATAGAATGCGAGATCCCAAATTTACACACAGCGATCAAACTCCTCGATGATACCCAACCTCTAGAGAAAAACTTAGTACAACTAGAATTCGTTTATGAGAGTCGATCCAGCACAATGAGACCCATAAGAAGTAGGTGAAAGCATCGTTTGATCACAACATCAATCCTCATTCATTTACCGAGGGAGAGTTAGTCCTCCACTATGATGTCACAAAAGAAGCCCTAGGGCTAGTAAAGTACGAAAACTTGTGGAAAGGACCCTACATCATAAAAAATTGTCTCCTAAAGGGGGCATACATCTTGACAGAGCTGGAAGGAACATGCCTGAGCAACCCCATCAACGGTCTTTACCTCAAAAAATTCTACCCATGAGGGCCAAGAGGACTTAGCCCTAGAGTCAACGTACACTCACCAAAAGTTTAATTTTTGAACAAAGACTTCCCACAAATAATTCTCTAGTGTCACAAATGGATTTTTAACCAAATTATTACTTTGGATTCGCTGATGGAGCATCACGATGGTCTCAAAGTTTAGCAGTAGTCACCTGGGTCATCTATCACCCTGACCGATCAACATTCTTCACCAACAGAGTATGCACCGGTTCAACAAAAAAAAATTAGGTAGAATATGATGTCGTCATTGGGCTCATGAGTGACGCCTTCAACCAAGGTATTCACTAGATACATATCTACCTATATTCCCAGTTAGTGGTGCCGCAGTTAAACCAAGAATTTGGGGTACGGGATTCACATCTATTTAGAAAATATTTGCGTGCAAGAAGATTAAGCCATCAATTTTATCACATTACATTCTCACATGTGCTAAGAAATCAAAACCAGAAGGCGGATCACATAGCTAACCATATCCTAAACTGGAATGTATCTCGGATAAACCATCATACATAAAAACAAAAAACATAAAAAAATGGAGACCCATCAACACAACACATTATCCATAAACACATATCAACAAGGGACACACCATATAGAGCCGCAAAAAATATCTCTCTTATATATATATATATATAAATATGTGTGAGTACAAAGGAGGAATCATGTATTTTACTCATAAATTTAGCCAAAAAATACATATGTGCAAGTCGAAAAAAATAGGGGAAGCATACTCATAACAGGTGCTTTCCCTTTGTATAAGAAGCCTCTAGGGAAGTGCCCCTCCAGGTTGGGCACCTTGACCCACGACTGCTCTTGGTACTAGCACTGGGGCCACTGTCAAGACTGAGGCCGCTACCCAGCACAAAGTCGGTTGATAGCCCCTCTCACTGGCCATCAACATCTCCAACCAGACGTCGTCTAGATCATCAAAAAAGCTATGGGAAGGCATCCCCTAGGTCAGGCGGTCCACTCATCCAAATTGATCTTCCGGATCGCAAGCCCTGACCTCTAGAGAAAGCATTTGCTTCATTACCTCTGCAACACGAGCCTCCGCCACCTCAGTGCGAGCGATTGTCGCAGCGCACTCGGCAGCAGCCAAGATTCTACCCTCCATGGATAGGCCAGCCTCATGACTGGGTACTCCACCCTGAGGCTGTGCCAGATCCCCTCCCTATCCCCCAGTTAGGAGAAAAACACCTTGAGGCCTACGGATCGTATAATGCCCCACAAACGAGCCACAGGATGCTCGACCTCACCAACATCTACAGGAGTAACAAAATTATGCCAGTGTCATCATAATACACATATAAATCATAAATACTCAAAAAATGCAGAATAAAACACAAAAAACCATACCTGCTGGCCCCCATGCATATCCCACAAGAATACCCATGTTTGGGTCTCCTTGTAAGTCCATCCTAGCATACAGGTAAGGCAGGAACATCCGAGGATTGGCCTCAAACCAAGCCTCTATAGTAGCGTTCCAGTAATGCCCCACTTGTCCCCCCCCACCACGCGGCACCACAGGGGCCCACCTCCTCATACGAGGCTCACGAGTACCCCCATTAAGCACTGTGATCACAGGCTTTAGCAGCACCACTCTCTCGTACATGATGCTACATAGGATGCTAGCATACGTGAATAACTTAGATCCATCACGAACCTTCGAGTGATGAGCCACCATCCCGTCTTAGCAGTGACAAGAAAAATCAAAGAAGTGTTCGGCCCACAATCGACGCAGAACACCAATTTGCGGGCTTGATGCCTGATTGGGTGAGGGAAAATCTGTTAATCGCACAATCATGACTAGAGCACATTGTTTGGCTAGGTCAATCACAAAGGCTATTTGAATACACCCCTCCGTGAGAGGCGCCCCACCACAATGGTTATATGAGAATCGTTGAAGATCCACCCTCCCAAGAGGAAGTGGATAATGGAGCACCTGCCCCCGAGGTAGTAGCCTGGTCACAAAATATATATCCGTCTCAAAATGAATAGCCAGCTCACATCCCCGCATCGCCATAACCTTTTGCCGCCTGTTCCAGCACCGGATTAAGTAGCACAAGAGGTGGTCCTGTGATCGCAAAAGGTCATTCTCCAAGAACTTGAGAAGACCCCATCTTGAAACTACTATGTGCATTGACATCATTTGCCACAACAATCTGGAGGTCAGGACAATCGCTCTCCCTCCACAAAATCCTGTCATCAAAATAGGCACACACTGCAACATAAAAACATTCAAAAATTGAAAAAATTTCACAAAATTTTTCAAATTTTTTTTTATCTTGGTTGCCACACCTATTTCTAAAATAGGCGT
This sequence comes from Pinus albicaulis, assembly GCA_034641835.2. Classification (NCBI taxonomy): domain Eukaryota; kingdom Viridiplantae; phylum Streptophyta; class Pinopsida; order Pinales; family Pinaceae; genus Pinus; species Pinus albicaulis. Next base: position 203,716,865 of record CM076577.1, on the reverse strand, counting down.
GCCTTCCGCGCACCTGTACCTTGTACAAGCGTGGAAAATGTGCGTTGAAAGCCCTCATAGACACGAAAATTTCGCACAAAACCCTTAGTTCTGCACAAAAATTTCATGCTTGTTTCTTCATCGCCCATGTGATAAAGGTTAGAAAAGGCTAGGGATCCGTACAAACTTGGTTTGTATGGACACCTGCCCAGTCACACTGAAAAAATTAAAAAACACGATGTTATGGGACCTACTTGGCTCAAGAATCGCGAATCCTAGGTAGTTAGGCTGACCAAAATGACAAGAATAGCTCTGCAGAATTCTCTGACCTCTCAAACTCTCAAACACTCAAATGTCACAAATGAGCTAAAATGAGCCATATTGGCCTATATGTCGCCCTTTTCAGATTTTTCAGAGGACCATAATGAGAACTCAGAGAGACCAATTGTAGAACCATAAGCAACATAGTGATCAACACCTTATGACGCCCAAAGGAGGCTCCACACGTTCACACCTCTGAAAAAATAAATTTTCAGTGCCGAAAGGTATGCCCTCTCTTATCTTATGTTCATTCAGTACATTTTTTCAATAATATTCGAATGAAAAGATGCCTTCACTTGGGGTATTTTGCTGCAGGTATTGTAAAACCATCCATCATCCCATATACTGAAGGTTCTAGAGAAGGTATCGTTCTACCCTCATCATGATAGAGTCCTAGAAAAGCTCTGCATATCCTGACATCATTTATTGACAAGGAATTAACCATAGGTTCCAAAAACCCGACCATTTTTATTATCTCCCCACCTTTCACATGATAAACACCCTTTTTGGTTGGTAGAGTCTCCCCTCCATGGCCGTAACTGAAAGTAGACCACACATCAGAAAAATCATGAAGCCATGGGCATACCACTTTAGTCCGGGAAGCGCTTCATGCCCATTCATCCACCGTGCATCAAGTCATGTTTTACCATTTCGAAATAAAACCCCTTTCTTAGACTAACCTTTTTTTTTTTGCAAGCATATCGAATACACAATACCACATCTCATATTTGGCCTGCCATCCCTCCATCAGCAAAGCCCATATAAGATACTTCCCATCCCCTTCATCACCCCCACACAAGAGACTAACCAATGGGCCCCCCACCCTCAGCAAAAACACCCTCCTCACTTCATCAATGAGTGAAAATTTTCATGTTTTGGGGCACCCTTCTCTGTGTTTTGTACAATCCAATCCCATTGTTTCATTCTTTTGTTAAGTGTACAAAGACCTCAAATGGAGAAAAAGTCCCCCACTCATCCACCCATTTTTCTCCTATGACAGTGCTCCCTAGTTTGTTTAGAGCATCACACCTCTCACGCAAATCCACCATGACATTCATAACCAACATATACCCACCCTAGACGTCCTACCAACTCTAGGGATTCCCTCATCAGAAATAGTTATGACTGCCGCCAAGCTGATTTTTTATGCTCCGATCTTTGGCCACTGAGTTCCCATCATTAGTTGTTAGTCACCCCTCACCATCATGCCTATGTTAAACCTGTCAAATCCGAGAATCTGGTCCCTTGCATTAGTAGCTATCTTGTTCGATTAAGGCTTCCTTTTTTCGACTTCAACTCACATTATCCAAAAAGGAAGCAGTACCTTGGATGTTCCTCATCACAATAGGGAAATTCTTGACTGGCACTGTGGGAATCAGCATTGCCCACAGATGTCATCGATCCTCTAGAAATTCGACTACAACACAAGCTTTCATGTCAAGATGGTATTGTACTTTAAAACCATTGAAATTTGCACAAATGTGTCGAAGACCCATGCCATTATAAGCATCTCTTTCAACAATGCTTACATGGGAAGATCCCAGTGATAGACCCATGCGTACAATGAGCATTTATATGGGATACCAAGATTACTCATGTGAGCACCACATTCTACCTATTGTCAAAGAAAAAATGGCCCTGAGGGCGTCAAAAATCATCGTTATCAACCAAATCGATAGATCACTACCATACTAGTGACACAGAATAACTGTTTTCTGTCAAATAGATTTGTTTAGCTAGCCAAAGCATCACAAGCATGGGACATGCCCGCTTTGTAGAAAAATTGTATTTATTGTATCATAATTTTTCTTGTAGGGTTCCCACAGAACATGGTCACTCTTCTACCCACTGTAAGGGGTTTTCAAACTTCAGTTGTATGTGGGTCTCTCTCTCTCTTCACACAGTACACAGAAAATAAACTATAATGTATTTCAGCTATACAGTTCTTCCTAGAACTCACACATTAGGGGAAAACTGTTATCACTGGAAATTCAGACAGGCAAAGATGAAATTATTAAATGTCAAGTAGAAGGATTTATAGGGCTAAGGAACATTAGAGGATCTGAAAATTTTAAAAAAATCTCTAAGGTGAAGAGGAAAAATCAAATTTCTCACCAGATACTCAGGAAAAATGCACCTTTGTGCACATTTTTATTCAATAAGTGCGCCTTTGCGTTGTTTTCCCTCGAAAATTTGCGTGGTCCTGGGAGTGCCGGAAGTCACTTTTCGGGACCACTTGACACACTTCAGGAAACGATCCTACACTTGAGGCTTCCCAAGGATAGCCGCCTAAGCCACTTTGGGACCTCAATGGAGCACACAAAGGAATCAAGTGGCACACAAAGGAATCAACCTCTCTCTTGGGTCACCATCCACCAATGTACCAAGAGAGGGAAGGAGAATTTGAATTCCTATCAAAAGCAACCAAGAGATGAGAAAATGAAGAGCACATTGTTATGCTGGCCAAATTTCCCATGATAAATCCAATAGTGTGAAATCCAGAGCAGAAGTAGAGAGAGGATTCAATTGTTGGCCATCCAAAAAATTCAATCCTTTGGATTAGAGAGAGGGACCTTTTGACAAAAGCTAAAAGGTAAAAATGTCCTTGCACTGGGTCTTAGAACTCCATAGTTCTAAGGGCCCTTTGGCAAGAGTGTAAACACAATATCTTTCTTCCTAACATCAAGAAATAAAGGGGGACTTTGATTCTGCAGTTAGTATTATTGGTATGTTTGAACCTTTATGATATTTTGTGTTTATGTTTAGTTTAGTTTTGTTTTCTCTCTATATATGCATACTATACCATGATTTAGTACGTTCAATATTTTATAGCATGTTCACTAACCTGAAAACTATTTTGTTTTTTTGCCTGTGACCAAAGCTTAGAGGCGACCACCACTCCTCCTAAGCACTGGTGGATTGGTACACTTGTGCACCAAAACCACAACCACAAGATTGGCAACTCCACTAGTTGGAATTTTTTAGTTAAGTGGTTGCGCTTGTTGTAGGGACCTTATCTTTGCTTTGGAGTGTTGTTGGGACAACTCCCCTTCTTTTCTTCTCTATTCATTCACCCATAATGAAAGTTTGAAGTTTAGAATTTTTGGAAATTCCATTTACAAGAAAACCGTGCTCTGTTTTCTCAGACAGACGCGGTGAGTTGTGTGAGTTTAACTCTAACCCGTGCGCGAGTTGCGTGCCCATGTGAAGCTTTTATGCGCGGAAACAATAGACAAAAATTCTATGTTATTTTCTTGAATTTCTCAATTGTAAAGTGGCTAGCATCCCAAAGAAAAATTTCCAGCACTATGTGTGGTGTCCCACGATCATTTAGAACTTGTGTTTGACTGCATTTTAGTATTGCTACTTGGTAGTTTTAAATTTTAAATTTTATCTTCACAAAAAACCACATAGTTTAAGTAGGGGGAATTTACTTGCAATACAAAATAACTTAATTTTGTGAAAATAGACACCAAAAACACATAGAGAATTAGCTGGAGTAAGTGGCCCCAATCTACATATGATTAGCTAGTTTTCATTTTTTCCTAGTTAGATCATTACTTTTAGTTAAAATTTTTGCACTAGGAATTGGGACCAGGAATTAATTATCTTAAGAGAAGCAAGTAATCTATGCTGCCTTTGCACATTTTGGTGACCCTAGGAAAGCATATGAAATCTCTCTTCTCATAATTTTCCATCTCCCTTTAGTTAATCACTTAGATTAATTAGGCAAATTTCAAAAGCAGCCCACTATCCGCACATGATTTTCTTATAGCAAGGAATAATAAAACATAGATTAAAAGGGGACGTGTAAAGGACCACCACATATCCACATCTTAAAAACATGTGATTGTTCACTTTTTTCTCACACACTTCCACACCATAAATGAAGTAAAGACTCCTTAAAACTAACCTAATTTAACTCACTAAGTTTCCCGATAAGGGCCATAAGAAAAATTATAGTTCAGGTTAGGACCATGGGGTAGGAATCCAATAAGCCACCATGGTTAGTTTACGTCTTGAGACATAGAAGTTGACAGAATAGGGAGATTTAAAATCCATCTATCTTCCCACGAAAAAGAAAACCTGAGCTCCACAGAGACCCGATTCATAGGGGGTTAAGCTTGGGCCCAGTGCGTGTAATATTATTTGGGGCTACCTGACCCATCTAATGATCGGTACTAGTAGTTGATTTACCAAGAAGCTCAAGGCTCGAATGCTCATGTGGGACGAAGGTACTTAGTGGCCAAATCTAGGGCATCCTTCCCTATAGGTGACGGTACAGGCAACACTAGATCCTCTACCAATTACCTTGGTTGATTCTTCGGTTGCTGGAAGGCCTCACCAGTTCTTTTAGAATGTTAGCCCCAATTATAATTGAGATTCTGAGGACATTTTAGGTCTCTAGGATTTTGAGTATCATGCGCAAAAACAACTAAAACCACTTTTTGGTTGATTGATCACATAGAAATAATTTAAATGAAAATTAACTTTTGTTTTTGCCTTGTTTTATGTATGTGGTCACCATTTTTTCTTTGATACTTCACCTCTCATAGAACTGAAGGTTTTTTCCAAAACCATACGTAGTCGACACCATAATGGACCCAACGAGACCTCGTCAATCTAGACATATTTTGGACCTCCCCCCCATTATCGAGAGGAGTTCCAGGTATTTCATCATTTAGGCATCAAAGATGGAACACCGCCACCCTTATTGGTTCATCCTTTATCAGGGCATATTTAGTTGGGAACCCTCGAGGGTTACCTAATTCCACACCAGTGGAAACCCCCACAGGGTCACCACATACCACTCCTCCCACAACCCCTATGGGGAAGAGAAGCGCTACCCATGCGGGGATCCAAGTGAAAACACATCCGGGTACGTCACAAAAAAACCCCATATCTAACCAGAACACTGTGCCTTCACAGTCTGCAATGGTTCTCAACCCACAGTCAACGTACTTAGCATCTTTGAACTTACCCGATCGAACCAAGTTAACGAATGACCCTATTGCACACAACCCAAAATGTCCCTCCATGCCCAAGAAGCTCCCTTCAGAAATTCCAAAGTTTGAAGGGAAGCAAGCGAAAGACCCAGGAAATCACATAATGAATTTCCACTTGTGGTGTTCATCGAACAAGATCATTGATGACACTATTTGGCTGAGACTATTTCAGCGCACCCTAACCGGACCAATTGCGAAATGGTATGTCGAGCAACCTTCTGCTACACATGGAACCTTTAGCACCCTCGCTATTGTGTTCCTTATGTATTTTCAGATACCCATCCACCATGATTCTGGGATGGAATTATTGACACATTTTAGACAGACACTAGCCGTCCATATCTCGAACCATATCCATGAATGGAGGCAATGTCGTAGTTTGTGTAAAACCAAACTCAACACTCGAGTTATGCTGGACCTATTCCTGAAAACTCTCACTACAAAGATTTCAAAAGATGTAGCAACCCAAAATCCTACATCCGAAGAGGATGCCATCAGTAAAGCCCAACAACTCGAACTGATTTACACGCAAACATGATACATTTATAACATTTTGCCTAACGCCCCGCGCCTCCAAACTTATAAAGGATTTCTAGGTGCGTCGAACACTGCAGACAGATTGATTGGGTCACTGAACCAAAATCACCTAGGTAGCAGTAGTCAGTACCCTTGTTACACGTATGATCCTAACCATAACATCGCACAACCTGGCTACCAAAGTCATCATGCACCTTTGCAGAATGTGACCAATAGGGTGTAGTCATACAATCATCACCAAGGAGGTCCATACCCACCAGCTCAGGGGACTTAGTATGCAGTTATAAATGTTGATGGAAGAGCTCCCCCCCAACAACCATTTACAAACCAGGGACAGGGACCCCAATATTCCCAATCCCCAGCACAAAACCCACCCATGAAAAATAATGCGCAGGTGAAATTTGTGCAACCTTCCCAGGCACAACCTCGCCAATCATATAATCAGGAGAATCCTAGATATTTTCCCAACGTGGCAAGGAAAAAAAGAAAAAGGGTAATCCTAGACAGGGGGGAAACAATCAACAATGCCCTCTATGATCTCAGGCTGGAGGAAACTCCAACTGAAATCAAATCCAGGAGCCAAATAACTCCCAAGGGCAGAACAAGAGGGCGAATCTTTAGACCAACCACTATTGCATAATCTATGGTGAATATGGTCATTACAATCACCACTTTCCCAATCTCCCTAAGTTGAAGACACTTTAGGGTAATCGAGGAAAAGGGGGATCCTCACAGCAGATAGTTTTCATGCAGGAGCCCTTCCCCCACCAAGGGATAGTTAGCACCCAACAGTAGCAAACAAATCCTGATGATTTTGGAAAAAGCAGCCACGAAATCTACATGAGTGGTGAAGAAATGTTTTTTTAGACACATAATCGAAATTACGATACCCCACTAGACACCAGTTCGTTAGGGGCTAGCATGAGTGCACCAACAACACCGTTGACTACATTGAAGACACCTCTTGAACTTTTGCCAAATATGGCTGAGGGACCAACTAGGCGAGCAGGAAGCCATTCAAAATCATCCCATAACTATAGCATTATGGATGATTTAACCCAATATCCCACTACCATGTCAGCTTTAGAGGGATTACAATCGTGGCCAAAGAAAAGGAAAGCCTTACTTTCCACGTTAGGCACCATCGACCTTGTCGACTCGCGCCTAATAGATTTTGATTTAGATAAAGACTCCCCTAGGCTTCTTTTGAAGGTTTTCTTTCACATACCAGTGTTAGTCCATAAAATCACCATTCACCACTATATCATTGAAGAGGGTGCATCCACATGCATCATGTCAAATAACATCTAGTAGAAGTTAGGGTCTCCCGAGCTAAATCCATAAGACATCACACACAACGCATATGATGGGTGCCCATCTGCTCCCGTTGGTCTCTACCAAAATGTCCCGGTCTGCTTGTCCAGAAAGACGGTCCTTATATACATTGAAGTCTTGGGTGTTCAACTGGATTAAAATATACTCCTTGGGCAGAGTTATATGTATGTCATGTTAGCCATAGCCTCCTTCGTCTTTCGAACCATGATGCTCCCCCATGAGGATCACATCATTACTATCGACCAATTGACATACCATGACAAGAGATCCCTAAAAAATTTCAATATTGTTCTACCCTATGTAGACACATCAGCTAAGATGCTTACACAGTACAAGGAATATGGCCCCGGCCAGTTCAAACCGTCATCTATCCTCAGGTCATTTGTAGGAGATCCCCCTGTTATACCAGAACCATCATCTAATATCACAGAGGCTCTGGTGTGCATGATGTCTACATCAACCACCAAAGCAAGCCAGGAGACGAAGATGAGTAGTAACGACATCGAGACCTCGTCTAAAACAACTTCTCTAGCCTACGCTGCCTCCCAAAGTCTTTCCTCTACCCCCCATCTGGTTTGTTGTCACAACAAGTCTTGGCCACAGTGGTGTTGCCAAACTTATCATTTGCAGTTCCAATTTGGTACCTGGTCCCACCTACCACGATGGGAGTCACAAATGTAACCTCTACAAGGTTAATCCCCCTCAGTCCTGAGGATGCCCCACATGTTAAGGAGACTATCACAACCATCCCATCGAAGGAAATTTCCATCGTAAAACTGATGGTTACGACCAAGAAAACCAATAAAAAATGGAAAAAGGTAGAAAATCCCACCACGCAACGAGAATTACAACCTTGCGTGATATACAATGTAGTAGGCCACCCTACCCACATCTGCCTAGAGCTGGACGAGCTAAAACTGCTCCTTAGCTCTACGGTAAATATCATGGCAAAATTTTTGCGTAAAAAGGAACCTGCCACCAAAAGTCAAGGCAAAGCATTGTGTACCAACCATGCATGTGCTATTTGTGGCCATTATGGGAATTACACCCATCATTGCCCATAAATTTCGTGATATAGGGACACTTTACATGACATAGAGAAATCCTATCAAGAGGATCCCTCCATCTATTCAACTGGAGAAGAACCTCGCATCAGTTTATACCTACAGGAGGCACGGAAGTCACCAGAAAGACTCTCGTTCATCTTCCCCCATCCTATCATATGCTGTGCACTGTGCGATGAACGTAAACATGTCATCGATGAATGCTTAGCCTTGGAAATCATCCAAAGGTGGTATCTAGTTGAACGAGTGTATTATGTTGGCTTGCGAGCATCACAATTTTCATGTCCGATATGTTCTAGAAACCAAACCTTAGAACAATGCTATTACATCCCTTAGTTTCTCTTAGTGCTAACTAGTTTACGCACTACCACAGTACGCCTCTCCCTTGAACATGGCTCTGATATGGAATCTAGGGATAGATCGACGACCCAAGAGGATGTGACGAGTAGATCGATCCTCTTCCTCTAAGTTGAAAAGCGGCCAGTCAGGGAACCCTTAGCCACTCCCAATCGCCGTCCACAAAGAATACCAACATGTGCGTTTTGTAACAAATTCAACCATGTGGCCACCACTTGGCTAGACCTAGAAGTAGTACCCCGTTGGTACTCGATCACGTCGCCAAATGAATAGGACGGGAACACCCATGCAAGGATTTTTTGCCTAGTATGTCAGGGAAACCACCACGAACAATGCTGTATGTATGTCCCACAAGTGTGCCCACTAATTGACATGATACATTTATTAGATACGCACCACCAGGATATCATCAATCTAGGACTCAAAAACCATGATGGAAGGTAGATTTTCCCCAGGAAGCTTACCTTATTTCCACACTGACACGTTGGGTAAATTAGAAAGGTGCATCAACCCAACACGACCCATGTCCAGACTAGGCCAGCATGCAGACTATGCGACATAATCAGCCACCAGGTCAACCAGTGAAAAGAACTGAAGCACCTCACAAACATATTTTGCATGGTCTCCTCCCTCCCTCAAAGGCACTTCTCTAACCAGGAGAAAATCACACAATTATATTGTTGAAGCTCACATTTTCACCATAGTATGAAATGTGAACACCTCCCCAAGATTTGAGCGACGAGAGCATCATTAAGTCTACACTCCCCAAAAGAGTTAGACATACCCAAGCCAAAAACTCAGAAATGGCAGCAAAGGACCCTCTCCCCTATGCCTGATCCCTTCTGAGTGTCAACTTCAGGGATGAAGAGTAGTGTTTGTTCCCACACAATTTACTCAGTTGGCACAATGGTACCATGCACCATATGCACCGACCATAACCATGAACTAGAGGCATGCCCATTAATGGAAACATTCAGACACCTTTGTACCAGGCACAACTTCCAACTCCTGGAAAGTGCCCAACCTAATGAGGAATCTATCCTTGCTCTCACACAAGCTCCCATGATGGAAATTCCTCCCCCACCAAATGTTGACGACACGATACACCATATATGATTGATATCATCATGTATCGGAACCATGACTTGGGATATCTGCTCATCAGTCATCGGTGTCGATTCAGTTGCAACTACGAGAGTAGATGTGCCAATGACGATGCAAACCCAATCCATATGCACTTTGTCGACCATGTCTGGTTCCACCACATCGACGATGGAATCCTTTTCAGTTCTGTCAACCAGATCCATTAGCACTGAACCTTACGCAGACTCAATCCCCCTTAGGATCCTTATTTCATTCAAATGATGACATCCTTGAGGCCATGAGGGAGCCTGATTATCCATTGGATGCAATGCATCACTGCTCATTTTTTTCTCCCTAGAAAAACGTTCAGCCTTGACAAGATATGAAAAAAAGAGATTTATGCAATTGAATCAAAATATTTCCTTCCATTAGGGAAAGTTGATTGGTTCAAAAACCCCATTTTGGTGGCTGACACGTTTGAGGAAGGGAACATGTCAAACATTTCACCTACCATCAAAGTGAATATCTCTCAAAATCCTAAAAAAGTCGAAGAAATATCACTGGGGGTGGCATGTTTACTAGAAGAGATAACCTCTTACACCCACTTGCTGCAAGAGTATCGAGATATCTTCGCATGGGACTACTCAGAGATGCCTAGGCTTAGTCCTAATATTGTAGAACACCATATTGACACCTGGATTGACGTAACACCAATATGCCATAAACAACGTCAACTGAACCCATCCAAGGTAGAAGCAGTAAAAGGAGAAATAGACAAGCTTCACAAATTTAGGTTTATCTACCCCATTACTTACATGTCTTGGGTTTCCAACCCTATTTCCGTCATGAAAAAATAGGGCACCATACATGTTTGCACCGATTTTTGCGATTTGAACAAAGCATGTCCCAAAGACAATTACCCTACCCCATTCATCAACCAAGTCATCAATGCCTGTGTAGGTCATGCGGCCCTCTCCTTCATGAATGGATTCTCTGGGTAAAATAAAATTCAAATACGTCACTCCAACCAGTAGAAGACTGTGTTCACTACCACCTAGGGCACATTCACATACAAGGTAAGCCATTCGGCCTAAAGAGTGCTAAAGCAAACTTCCAGAGGGCCATGAATTATATATTTCATGACTTGGCACACCTTATCCTAGCCTACTAGGATGACCTCACCGTCTGATCCAGGAAGCGATCATACCATCTCGAGGATCTGAAACTGGTATTCCAATGATGCCAGCAATACAACCTACACTTGAACCCCCTCAAGTGCATCTTCTGCATCACAACAGGAATAATTTTAGGTTTTATTGTGTCCTAAAATGGAATTAGAGTGGAGCCCCTCAAGTTCTAAGCCATCAAAGAGGTACCTCCACCTCGAACCCTTAGGAAAATACAAAGCTTGAAGAGAAAAGAAAACTTTCTGAGACGTTTTGTCCTAGATTATGCCACTTGCGCTCAAGGATTCATGCGTCTCCTTCGTTAGGACATCCCATTCAAATGGGACGACCAAGCCCAAGAAGCATTTGACGCGCTGAAATACACATTGTCTTCAACACCACTGATCAGTCCCCCAGACTACAACAAAGACTACATCCTATATCTATCAGCATCCGAGATCTCATTGGCTGGAGTATTGATCAAGGAGGGCATAGATGGGAAGGAGCGCGTAATCTATTACATTATCAAAACTTTATTAGGACCTGCATTAAGATATGAGCTCGAAGAAAATACTTCCCTATCATTAATTCATGTAGTCCAAAAAATTTGCCACTACATCATCTTAAAGACCACAACAATTATTGCAAATATTAACCCCATCAAATATCTACTCACACGTCTTTTAATGAGCCAAAAATATGCCCACTGGATAGTCATTTTGCAAGAATATGACTTACAGTCTCGCTCCCCCAAGAGAAAAAAGGCATTAATCTTAGCAGAGTTCATTACAGACCTCCCAAGTCATACCAAAGGATCACCAGCCAACGATTAGCTATCGGACGAACATATCTTCCTTCTAGCAATTGACGACCCTTGGTACGGAGATATCCTCCTCTTTTTACGAACCCAAAAGTTCAGACCCCATCTTACTTGTGATGAATGTTGGCACATTTGCCTCCAGGCCCCCTAATACCTCCTTATGGGAGATGTATTATACCGATGGGGCATCGACACCATCTTACGTCAATGCCTCATCCACGAATAAGAGGAACAAGCTCTTAATGACTGCCACAGTGGAGCTTGCGGTGGCCACCTCTCCGGAATGGACACTGCCCAAAATGTCCTAGGGGTAGGATATTTTGGCCCACTTTATTTCACGATTGCATTTCAATAGTCAAGAGGTGTGAGTGATGCCAATGCTTCGCTCACAAGGCAAGAGAACCTCTTGCTCCCCTACTCCCCGTCATCGTTATCGGTCCCTTCTGCAAATGGGGAATAGACTTCATGAATTGCAACCCAACGTCATCGGGCAATCACAAATATATTATTGTAGTTGTCAATTATTTCACCAAGTGAGTAGAGGCTATGCCAACATATGACAACACCGTAGAAACCGCTGCACGATTTCTATTTAACCATGTCATTTCCTAGTTCGGCGTACTTAAGGAGTTAGTCTTCGACCATGGGAAACACTTCGAAAATGAATTTTTCTAGAAGCTATCTCACCTTCTCAGATTCACACATGAATTCTCATCACCATACTACCCCCAATCCAATGGACAAGTAGAGGCTGTGAACAAAGTATTCAAAACAATGTTACATCGTATGGTGAATAACCACAAAACAAACTGGCACCACATGATTTTCTTCGCCATGTGGGCATACCGCATGACAGTGAAAACGTCAACAGGGTTCACACCCTTCCACCTAATGTATGGGGTCAAAGCCGTGAACTCCTCAATGACACCCAAGCTCAAGAGCAATGCTTAGTACAACTAGAGTTCGTTGACAAGAGTCAACGATAGTCACTCCAAAACAATGAGGCCCATAATAAGCAGGTGAAAGCATGATTCGATCACAACATCAACCCTCATTCATTTACCATGGGAGAGTTAGTCCTCCGCTATGATGTCGCAAAATAAGCCCCAGGGCTAGGAAAGTTTGAAACCTTGTGCAAAGGACCCTATACCATTAAACATTGTCTCCTAAACGGGGCATACATATTGACAGAGCTGGACAGAACATTCTTGAGAAACCCCGTCAATGGTATTTACCTCAAGAAATTCTACCCATATGGGTCAAGAGGGCTTAGCCATAGATTCAATGTACACACACCAAAATTTTGATTTTTTATCAAAGACTTGCCACAAAAAAACTCTCTAGTGTCAAAAATGGATTTTCAACCCAACCATTACTTTGGATTCATTGATGGAGCATCACGATGGTCTCAAAGTTTCGCAGTAGCCACCTAGGTCATCTATCACCCTGACCAATCACCATTCTTCACCAATGGAGTATGCATCGGTTTAGTAAAAAACAATTAGTCAGAACATGACGCCATCATTGGGCTCATGAGAGACACCTTCAATCAAGGCATTCACCACATGCATATCTACCTAGATTCCTAGTTAGTGGTGTTACAATTAAACCAAGAATTTGAGGTATAGGATTCACATCTGTTTAGAAAAAAATTGTGTTAAAAAAGATTAAGCTGTCAATTTGATCACATTACATTCTCACATGTGCCAAGAAATCAAAACCAAACAACTGATAACATAGCTAACCATATCCTAAACTTGAATGCATCTCGGATAAACCATCATACATAAAAACAAATATTATAAAAAACATAGATATCTATCAGCACAACACATTATCCATAAACACATATAAAAAATGGACACACCATATAAATCTGCAAAGAACATATCTCTCATATATATATCAAAAAATTTCTGAGTGCAAAGGAGGAGTCATGTATCTGACTCATAAATTCAACCAAAAAATACATATGTGCAAGTCGACAAAAATAAGGGAAGCATCCTCATAACGAGTGCTTTCCATGTGTACAAGAAGCCTCTAGAGATGTGCCACTCTAGGTTGGGAACTTGGACCCATGGCTGCTCTTGGTACCAGCACTGGGGTCGCTGTCAAGACTGAGGCCACCACCCGACGCAAAGTCGGTCGATAGCCCCTCTCATGGGCCATCATCATATCCAACCAGACGTCATCTATATCATCAAGAAGCCCACACATAGGAATCCCTTGGGTTAGGCAGTCCACTTGGCCAAACACATCCTCTAGATCGCAGGCCCCGATCTCTAGAGTAGCCATCTACTTGGTCACCTCTGCAACACGAGCCTTCGCCACCTCAGCGCGAGCGATCGTCGCAGCGTACTCGACAGCAGCCAAGATTCTACCCTCCCTGGAGGGGCCAACCTCGCCACTGGGTACTCCATCTTGAGGCTACGCCAGATCCCCTCCCTGTCCCCCAGCTATGAGTGAAACTCCTTGAGGCCTACGGATCAAATGGTGACCCATCAACTGAGCCACAAGATGCCCGACCTCACCAACATCTGCAAGAGTAAAAAAAATATGTCAGCGTCATCATAATAAACATATAAATCATAAATACTCAAAAAATGTATAATAAAACATAAAAAACCATACATGTTAGCCCCCATGCATATCCCATAGGAATACCCGTGTTCGGGTCTCCTCGGAAGTTCATCCCAGCATACGGGTAATGCAGGAACATCTCAAACCAAGCCTCTATACTGGCATTCCGATAACGCCCCACCTGTCCTCCCCCATCGTGAGGCATCACGGGGCCCCACCTCCTCATATGAGGCTCACGAGGACCCCCAACAAGCACTGCCACCACAGGCCTCAGTAGCACCACTCTCTCGTACATGATGCTAGCATACGTGAATAACTTAGATCCATCACGGACCTTCGAGAGCTGAGCCACCATCCCGTCATAGTAGTGACGGGTAAAATCAAATAAGTGTCTGACCTTCACCCGGTGTAGAACACCGATTTGTGGGCTCGATGCTCAATTGGTCAAGGACAACCCCGTCAATCGCAAAATCACATCCGGAACACATCGCTCGGCCAGGTCAGTCATAGAGGCTATCTGAATACACCCCTCCGTGAGAGGCACCCCACCATAATGGTTAGCCGAGAATCGCTAAAGATCCACTATCCCAAGAGGAAGCGGATAAGGGAGAACCTCGCCCTGAGGTAGTAGCCTGGTTATAAAATATATATCTGTCTTGGGATGGATATCCAGGTCGCACCCTTGCAACACCATAACCTTGCGCCGTCTGTTTCAACACCGGATCAGGTAGCGCAAGAGGCGGTCCTGTGATCGCAAAAGGTCATTCTCCAAGAACTTGAGAAGACCCCATCTTGCCAACCGTTGGTGTGCATAAAATCATGTGCCACAATGATCCAGAGGTCAGTCCAGTCCCTCTCTCTCCACAACATCTTGTCATCAAAATATGCACACATCAGCAACATAAAAAATTCAAAAATTGAAAAATTTTCACAAAATTTTTCCAATTTTTTTTATCTTGGTCATTGTGCCTATTTCTAAAATAGGTGCACCTTCTGCATGTTTGTGCCTTGTACAAGCACAGAAAATGCGTGTTGAAATCCCTCACAGATGCGAAAATTTTGTGCAAAACCCTTAGTTATGCGCGAAAATTTCGTGCAAAACCCTTAGTTTTATGCGAAACTTTCGTGCCTGTTTCTTGATTGCCCACGTGGTTAAGGACATAAAAAGATAGAGATCCATACAAACCTATTTTTTACGGAAATCTACCCATTCACACTAAAAAAAATTAAAAACAGGACTTTATGGGGCATACCTGGCTCAAGAATCGCAAATCCTGGGTACTCAAGCTGACCGCAACGGTAAGAACAGCTCTGCAGAAGCCTTTGACCTCTCAAACTCTCAAACACTCAAATGTCGCAAATGAACTGAAATGAGCCATATTGGCCTATATGTTTCTCTTTTTAGATTTTTTGGAGGACCATAACGAGAGCTAAGAGAGCCCAATTGCAAAACCGAAAGCAGCACAGTGATCAACACCTCATAACGCCCAAAGGAGGCTCCACACATTCACAACTCCTAAAAAATAATTGTTCAGTGCTGACAGGTATGCCCTCTCTTATCTTCTGTTCATTCAACACATGTTTTCAATAATATTCGAATGAGAATATGCTTTCACTTGGGGTATTTTGCTGTAGGTATTGTACAAACCATATGTCATCTCCTATACTAAAGGTTCTAGAGCGAGTATCATTCTACCCTAAGCATGATAGAGTCCTAGAAAAACTCTGCATATCCTAACATCATTTCTGCTTAATAAATTAACCATATTTTCCAAACACCCGACCATGTTTATCATATCCCCACCTTGCACATGATAAACATCCTTTTTGGTAGGTAGAGCCTCCCCTCCATGGCGTCTGTCACTCAAAGTAGACTGCACATCAGAAAAATCATGATGCCATGGCCATACCACTTTAGTTTGGGAAGCACTTCATGCTCATTCATCCACCGTGCATCAAGTCAAGTTTTACCATTTTGAAATAAAAGCCCTTTCCTGGACTACCATTTTTTTTTTTGCAAGCAGATCGAATACACACCACCGTGTCTCGGATTTGGCCTACCATCCCTCCATCAACATAGCCCATATACGAAATTTTCCATCCCCTTCATCACCCCCACACAAGGGACCAACCAATGGGGCCCCAACCTCAGCAAAAACACCCTCCTCACGTTATCAGTGAGTGAACATTTTCATGTTTTTTGGCACCCGTCTCTGTGCCTTGTACAATCCAATCACATTGTTTCATTCTTTTGGTAGGTGTACAAAGACCTCAAATGAAGAACAATTCCCCTACTCATCCATCCAATTTTCTCCCATGGCAATAGTTCCTAGTCACCCTTGGTCGGAGCATCACACTTTTCACACAAATCCACCATGACATTCATAACCAACATTTACCCACCCTGGATGTCCTACCGACTCCAGGGATTCCCTCATCATAAATAGTTATGACTGCCACCAAGATGATTTTTTATGCTTTGATCTTGGGCCACTGAGTTCCCCTCATCAGTTTTCAGTCACCCCTTGCCATCATGCCTATGTTAAACCTATCAAATCTGAGAACCTAGTCCCTTGCATCAGTAGCTCTCTCGTTTAGTTGAGGCTTCCTTTTTTTCGACTTCAGCTTACATTCTCCAAAAAGGAAGCAGTACCTTGGATGGCTCCTCACCACAATAGGGGAATTCTTGGGTGGAACTGCGGGAATAATTATTTCCCATAAATGTCATCTATCATCCTAACATTTGACTACATCACAAGCTTTCATGTCAATATGGTATCGTACTTTACAACCATTTCACTTTGCACAAATTCATCGAATACCTGTGCCATTATAAGAATCTCTGTCAACAATTCTTGCACGGGAAGGTCCCAGTCATACACCCATGCATACAATGAGAATTTATATGGGATACCAATATTATGCATATGGGCACCACATTCCACCTTTTTTCAAAGAAAAAATGCCACTGAGGGCATTAACAATCGTCGTTAGCAACCAAATCAGCAGATAACTACCATACTAGTGACCTAGATAGAATCGTTTTCTGTCAGATATATTTGTTTAGCTAGCCAAAGCATCACAAGCATGGGACATGCCCACCCCGTAGAAAAATTGTATTTATTGTATCATACTATTTCTTGTAGGGTTCCCACAGAACATGGTCACCCTTATACCCAATGTAAGGGGTTTTCAACCTTCAACTGTACGCTGCTCTTTCTCTCTATCCACATAGTACACAGAAAATAAACTATAATGTAATTCGTTTATACAGTTTTCTCTAGACCTCACACATTAGGGGGAAAATATTATCATTGGAAAATCAGAAAAGCAATGATGACATTATTAAATGTCAGGCAGAAGGATTTATAGGGCTCAGGCACATTAGAGGATCTAAAAATTTAAAAAAAATCTCCAAGGTCAAGAGGAAAAATCAAATTGCGCACTAGATACACAGGAAAAATGCGCCTTTGCGTGTATTTTTATTCGATAAGTGCGCCTTTGTGTGGCTTTCGCTCTAAAAGTCGCGCGGTCCTGGGAGTGGTGGAAGTCACTTTCTAGGACCACTTGGCACACTTCAGGAAATGATCCTACATTTGAGGCTGCCCAAGGACAACCGCCTAAGCCACCTTGGGACCTCAAGGGAGCACACAAAGGAATCAAGTTTCACACAAAGGAATCAACCCTCTCTCTTGGGTCACCATCCACCAATGTACCAAGAGAGGGAAGTAGAATTTTAATTCACCTATAAAAGGCCACCAAGAGATGAGAAAATGGAGAGCACATTTTTATGCTGGCCAAATTTCCCATGAGCAATCCAACAGTGTGCAATCCAGAGCAGAAGTAGAGAGAGGATTCAGTTGTTAGCCATCCAACAACTTCAATCCTTTGGAGTAGAGAGAGAGACCTTGTGACAACATCTAAAAGGTCAAAATTTTCTTGCACTAGGCCTTAGAACTCCATAGTTCTAAGGGCCCTTTGGAAAGAGTGTAAACGTAGTATCTTTCTTCCTAACAACAAGAAATAACAGGGGACTTTGATTCGTCATTAGTATTATTTTTATGTTTGACTCTTTATGATATTTTGTGTTTATGTTTAGTTTAATTGTGTTTTCTATCTATATATGTATACTATACCATGATTTAGTATGTTCAATATTTTATAGCATGTTCACTAACCTTATAACCATTTTGATTTTCTGCTTGTGACCAAAGCTTAAAGCAGTGACCACTCCTCCTAAGCACCGGTGGATTGGTATAATTTTTCACCAAAAACACAACCACATTTTTTATCATATGTTTTTCTAAAATATGAATTATTCTAAAGAAGATAAAGAACATAACTTGTTTAAATGTACACTCTATCTTTGGCTTAAGAATAGTTTTTATGTTTTCCACTGAAGATTAAAATCAATATTATTAACTGCTATGTTTTTAATTGTATTTCTAAATTGTTTCCTCTCCTCTACACCTAAGATCTTAAAGGATTCAATGAATTTTCCTACCTTTCCCTGTAAGGTTAGCCTGTCGACTCTGTATTTGATGGATCTAAACCTGTGACTCCATTTTCCCAATGGCCTATCTTCATAGTTTCAACCTAACAATATAAAAAACCCAAAACTGAACTTAATAGCTAGCATAATACCTTCAGTGAAACAAAGCTAAATTATATAGAGATATCTCTCTCTGAAACTGGAAGGGCTAGATCCCTAGTTTCCAAAGTGGTTTTAAGGTTACGTTTGTAATTTTATCTACAAGCTAAAAAATTAGAGAGTGATAACATGGATCACTATGTTAATCCAACTATTGATGGGCCCATGTTAAGCTAGTGAAGTATTGATTCTTGTGCATTATATTCAAATGAAGAAATTGAGAATTGACAACAAATATTTCATGGGATATCCACTATAAGATGCATTCATATTACTTGCACATTACGCTAGATTGGAGCAGAGGTATGTGATCCCAAAATTTTTGATGGAATGACAGATGTGTGCTCTTTTTTGAAAGATTTTGAGTTACATGTACCTAAATAACTTATATTGGGAGCCCTAGACATATCCCTAAAAGGAACTCTTGTGCATTGGTGAACCAAGCATAGGAGACAAAACAACAAAAAATGCACAAATACAATAAAGTGGCTGACAGTTTTCAAGCACATATAATATGGAGAAATAAATAAGGGAAAGAAATGGAAAAAGCACCATAAAACATCAATATCAACCATGTACAATGGAAAATAAGACAACATAATGACCAAAAGGACACTTCATTAATAGCATATTAGATACACTTTAATAACACAATCTTTGTGGATTGGTGGATATAATAAGAGCAACCACTAAAAGGACATTCCCTTACCTTAGTTTTTGCACTGAGGTAGAATCTACTTAGAGGAGTAAATGTGAAAGTATATCATATCATATTCGATAGATTTGGAGTTATGATGACCATAAAATCACGTAGTAGAGCAGGAGAACATAAATGGTTCAAACATAATTCGAGAAGCTCATTTTTCATAAGGTATCTGAAGAGAAGAGAGAGAATCACAGTTGTGAAAAAAACCCTAGTTATAGAGGTAAAAGAATCCACAATGATAACAACTAGAAAAGGAGGAGCCTTTGTGCCCATAAGGAAAGAAAAGAGTAAGATATTAGGGGTATCAAGACTAACTGATGCAGTGCAACGCCAAATTACCAGAGCTTATGTACCACTGAGAAAGTTGAATGCAACAATAATTAGAAGAGTTCATCACCACTATGCAAGAAAAGCTACCACACATAAAATAATTTCATATCGATATTGTTTTTAAAGGCTTATATTTAGCAGTAAGTAGCTTGAATATGGTTTGGTATGTTATCACTCCACCGGATCTCTAAGGCTGAGAAAGAGTCCAAATAGAGGTAGCCACAAACCAATCTTTTAGCTTAGTAGCTAGCCCTACCAAACTGGAGAGGGCTTTCTCCACAAAGTCATAGCCAAGAGGGCTGGATGAATTAGGGTTTTAGGCTAGGTATGATATGCAAAAGGGTTTTGTTTGTTTTGATTTAGGTTGTTGGATAAGGATTAGGTCAAACAATCTAGGTCAGGGAAAATAAGATTAGGGTTGTAGAGAATCAATGGGGCAAGGTAGGTAGAAAACCTAACACTTTATGGTTTCAGGGTGTGATGGATCAGACTGATGAGGAGCTACAAAGATCAAGGCTAAGCATGAATTCTTTCTAAACTGAAGAAGATGAAAAAACTATGAATATTTTCCCAAAACAGAGCATGAGACATGTATTCTGTTTATCAACTTGAAAACCAGCATATCATAGAAATGAAATAGATCATGAAATAAAAAATTCATACATAATGAGACATAAGAAGAAAAATGATAAATTTCCATACCACATGTATCCCAAAGAAATAACTGCAACTCTTTTCATTATTTTCCTGCCAAATACTGATTACACTAGAGTCTCGGATCAATGCAACAACATCCAACCTTCTTTAATGAGTCAAGAAATGAAAGATATAGGCATAAAACAACCTCTCCCAACCTCAAGGGTCGAATCCCCAAGTTGAGGAGTTTTTCCACCAAAAACTGAACTGCATACCTAGAGTGTAGGGAGGTCAAATTGACTCACTCCTCACTTTTTGGAAACTGATTCATTTCATCATCATCAAAAGTTTTCATCTAATGTATTTACCCTAGGTAAGTGTAAAAAAACCATAATTACATTTACATCATTGATTTATAGAGGTGAAGCTCCATTTTCCAACTAAAATTGAGAAAAAGTGAGAAAATCTGGAAATATCAGCAAACTAAGAAAATGTGTCAAAATCGTAGCGCCACTTCTCTAAGCGCAACACCATCTTCAGCTTCACTTTTGAGGGGGTTCTAGGTGTCAAAATTGAGCTCATGATATCTCATTGGAAATAATGTACAATGTAGTTTCTAGATCTATGCTTGGTTTCCAAAATGGTGCTCATTTGACCCTCCAACAACTGATTCTCCTAATACTGGTCAAAAGTGCATCGCCAGCCTCCAAAACAGGGCAGAAAGGTCATCATTTGAGTGTTTGTTGACCTTTTGACTGCCTCTTTGACCCAAAAAATCTTAGAAAATTTGTTTTCCTGACTGTAAATTTCCTTCTGAATGCAATGGTACCTTCAATTTGTCCATTGGAGGTCCCTAGGAGAAGCGCAAAGCCCTAGGCGCTGCACTTTTTCTAGTGCCACTGTACAAAATTTCCAAAAACTTCAAAATTTGCCCAAATTTCTTCAAATTTTCTACTGTGGGATTTTGATGACGTGTATTAGGCAATGAGAGATACCTCAGTAAGAAGATTAAGCTTGCCCCTTTCATTTTCCTTGGTTATGGTTTCAAGTATTGATTTGGCCTTTTTGAGCTTTGAGCTTGCAATTTGGGTTTTCTTAAAGTAGTGTTTGGCCCTCTTTCTCAATATGTGATTTTCCTTCTTTTCCTTCTCCAGGTGCTTCTCAAGATGCTTCATTAAGGGAATTTTGAGGTCTAAACTGGGCCTCCTAAGAAAAATGTACAACCAAAATAAACTTTATGAGAACCAATAGGATTCAAGATGATGATGCCAACCATGGGGGGTGATTCACTATTTTTAAAGTAAAAAAGTAAAAATATTAAAAGATAATAAAGTAATAAAAATGCTTTTTCAACTTGTATTTTCAACTCATATCCCTAATGGTTTACTCATATTTCGAGCGGGAGTACTCATTGGATGAAAAATTTAATTCCTCATCTAAGGAGTACCCTTGTTGCATAATTTTGATGGACTCTGCTACATGAAAAAACGTGATTACAATCATGTTTTTAATGTATTTCTCATTTTTTGTGTAGAAATTCCATAAAAGTATGCAACATGGGTACTCGTTGGATGAGGAATTGAATTTTGCATCCAACGAGTATTCCCGCTTGAAATATGAGTAAAACCTTAGGGAGTAAGCTCAAAATACGAGTTGAAAAAGTAGTTTTTAATTTTTTCCGTCTAAAATTTGATGATGTAATCAAATATTGTTTTATTATTTCCAATATTATTTTATAATTTCCTTAGGAGGCCCATTTTAGACCTCAAAAATCCCCTAATGCAAGGCAACCTACATACTCAAAACAAGTGACAGTCATAGGAGAGGCCATTAGTTCATTTGTGTTAGTGGGCTCTAGCCTTAGGATTCTTCCTTGTTTGTGAGGCCTTCTTGGTTATCTATCCTCCTCTCTGTCTACCCTCCTCTTACACATAGTCTATGTATTCCTCCATAGTGTTTTGGTGGCCTAGAAACCGTAGGGATAAGATAGATGGGAATGGGAAGTGAAGACGGGTTTAGGGAATAGGGATAGCTTTAGGAAAAATTAGGGAGATGGGTGAAGGGATTATGGAATTGTGGGAGGTGATGGGAGGTATACATGTCAAGGGAATTGAAAATGAGAATTTAATTATAGGTTTAGGGAAGGGACTGCCTAGGAATGTAGAAGCCTAGGACTTAGGGTTTTTAGGGAAAGGGACTTAGGGATTTGGGAATGATAGTGTAAGGGTAGGGATGGGTTGAATAGTGATGTAGGAAGGTATTGTAGGTTTATGGGCAGTAAATTGAGAGTGGGGGAGTGGTACTAGAGTTTTCCACTAGACACTTAGTTAATTTTTCTCATGAAGAAAAACACCATAAAAATGACATTTAGGAAAGGAAGGAGGCAATGATTTTGTATCACTTACTTGATAAAGGAGGAAACAGGATTATGTTGAAAATTTGGAAGAGTTTGAGGGTGTTTTGTAGCTTCTAGGGTTTGCTAGGAAAAAGCATAGTGCCAAGCCCATGAGCGCAATGCCTAAAGTGAAAAAGGCAGCGCCAAATTCTCTAAGTGCAATTGTTGTTGCATACGTACAACACCACCCTCCAATAAGTGTAGCGCCTTAAAAATTTTCTCTTTGACTCTGCAATTCGACTTTTTTGGGCTGAGGGAGTGCAAAATCAACCTTTGGATGTGCAAATGAGTTTGAATGGATGTCTTAGTGGTATTTATACTTCATGAAATTGTTGATTTTGGGCCTTGGGACCCACTTTATTCCTTTGTTAGTCACTTAACATTTTGAAACTTTACCCTTTACTTGACTCTTTCCATTGACAATTTGATCTTTTGATGACCTTTGAGAATTCTTTGAATTTCAATTTTTTGGTTGTTTGGCATCTTTGGAACACTGAGTTAGCAGCTTGGGGTGGTGAAATTATTACATTTTGAAAGACATAAAATTACATAATGAAAATATTAAAAATTACATTTGAACTCAAAATTACATGATGAAATCCTGGATGCAGGTGACACACTAGACACGGATGGAAAACACAGCCCAAATCACACGGACTGTAGAGATCTATAATGCAATTTCCCACTGGCTAAGGATCCAATCATAGTTATCACCTCGCATGATCCTTGCAGAATCATCGAGCACGCAGAATGGAGAGGCTTGGTGTCACCTGACCCGGACCATCACCTCACCCATACCTCCATTAATGACCATGCTGCATAATAAATACTGTAGCCTCGTCTACCCCTCTAAGTCTACCCTTCAGCTTGAGCCTCACACATAGATCACTCATAGCCTCTTTTACAAGCCTCATCCGCAATATTATATATCCACCCACACTCAGCCCCTTCCCTCCATCATCTGCTCCTCGTTGTATTCTACTCTCCTGATTTAGAAGCTCGCTGACAACAATCAACTGCATAGTCCAAGTCCTAGTGTGAAGCTACGCAGACCCCCTTTGTCTGGTACTTTGCATCCTATGCACCTGCCCCCCAGCCTCCGCAGTTTTTCAGTACCCTGTGCTTCCCCTGCCACCTCTCCCAAGTGCAGAATGGCTCCCAGGCTGCGACAATGAATTATCTGTGGCAGTCAACAAGGGGCTCTCCCAGGCCTCTACCATCGCAGCGAGGACAATCGCCTCGAATGGATTAAGGGATCCTCGATAAATTCCCTTGCTAGCCATCCTTCCTGTCCTGAGTAGTGCGCCGACTCCTCTAGGAGCCTAGTGACCAGAGGAAGAGGTGGTGCAAGGAGGTCCAACTCCACTTCTAGGGTTCCCTCTCTGCAGAGCATCCCAGTACCCATGAACAACCCTACGTAGGCATATGAAGACTCAGATATTTGGATCATGGATTTTGACAGTGTGTGGACGAAGGTTCCGGATGGATTAGACCCGGACTCTCCCATCCTCTGCGCTCCATCAAACCTCCCCATTCACACTTCTGTTGAAGTGGAAGCTGCCAAGGAGAAGGCTATCGTGCAGGCCCCTGCCTGTGCCATCATCGAGGAATCTCCCCATCGCAGTGATGATGAGGATGCGTAATGTTTGTGTTGTTGTTCAGTTATTTTTTGTTTTTTGTCATCCGTGCCCATTGGTCCATATTGCCATGTCCTCTTCTCATGCTCCTAAATGTATCAGTGCTACTGTGCACACAGTAATTTTTGCTCACAAGTTTTGTTTGGGCTAGCCCCCTCCTCCACAGCAGCCCAGAATTAGTGTAACAAAGGTAGGGATTGGTTAAGCACGACTCACCAACCCTGTCTGTAAATTATGTACTTATATGTTTCCGAATTAATAGATTAGCACAACTTACCAAAAACAAAAAATTACATGATGAAATAAGCATTTCTCTTTACAAATCATCTTCACATGGTGAAGAGATGTTATTTGATCACCCTTTACTTTCTAGTATTGTGCAGTGGAGATGAAATTTTATTGGACCTTGGAAACCCTAATGACCGAATGAGACCTTGAAAAACCCTAAAGACCTAATGAGAGCCTTGATTGAATGAAATTCATGGTGACATGAATAAACAAGTGATAAAAACTCATGAATGATGGTCATTCAGCAAATTATGAAAATGAGCCAGCAAGTAATGGAAACTTAGGAAAAGTTAATTTTTTATTTATTTTAGGGCTACCATCAGTGAGTAAATTTTGGAATGATGACCTAGTGTAATGAAAAAAATTCTGAATGAGACCCTAATATGATATGAAAAGAGGATTTTTGATCACTGATGGTAGGATGAAAATAATGACACTAACATTGGCCTTATTGGGGATGAAAACTCTGAAAGAGGTGTCAGGAACACCGTAGACTAACAAGCCTTATCCATTGGGCCAATACGGTCAAAAACTCAAACTAGATGAAAATTGACTCAAAATTGGACTGACTGAAATAAAAACTTACTAAACTTATTGATGGCAGGATATCACCGAGACTTGAGGGTTTAAAATGCTGATGAAAACCACCTACCTGTTGAAGACACATGTACAATCATGTGAAGTGATCCTTCCAGTGTAACCAATCCAGTAGATGGCTACTTACTGAAATTATTCTCTCATTTTCCTCAAGTAGGTAGAAAAACAAAAACTAGGCCACTCCAGGTGTCCACTGAACATGTCTTTCTGGTCCATGAAAACAAGAAAATACATCTTCCCTGCTAACTGTAGAAAATCACTAAAAGGATCTTCAAAAAATTGAAATTTCACCTCATCTCGAGATCCAACAAAAACACAAGCACACCCTTCATTGTGATCTGCAAGAATACTTGGTTGTTGATCCATAGGAGGGCATAGGATGCTGAATATGGTCTTATGTATCAAAGTGACTAGCTTCTTCAGATTGTTATTGAAGGGAGAAATCATAGAAGGCTTCAATGATCTCTTCATCATTCATGCATTCGATATCATCAATACTCTCAAGATATGAAATAAAACCTTCACTATAATCACAACATCTTTGTAAGAGAGACAAAGAAATATTATACTTCACATAATTTTTGGAGAACATCTTATGGAAATATTTAAGAGAACATAAACATCCTTCTCGTAACACTTCATACCATACCATAGTTTTATCTTCAAGAGTAGCCATAAACACCTTCATGAGACAATCTTCAGGAAACTCAACTCTCAGTCTACATACATGTACATGAAACTTTACTAAATTCATATCAACATCATCTTTCTCTTCATCTTTGAATATGGGAATATGTGTAAACCAATCAACACAAGGCATAGGATTTGGAAATCCAGGGATTTTAGATTGATCCATAGGAGCATACTTGATATTTTTTCATGTCGTAGAACTTATCTTGACAACAATGAAGTCACCAAGATGTCTATTCAAATTACCGATTCTTGAAAAGTGGAGTCATCATGAAAATTATGAACTTTGGATTCTTCGACACTAGAGTTGCTAGGTGAATGATGCACAACCCTCTTGTGTTGGATCGATGTTCACCATTAGAAATTAGATCTGATCTTTTTTTTTTCTTTCCAAGGGAAGATTTTTCTTTTTACCTCCTTGAAAATGGCCCCAGATGTTATCACTCCAGTGGATCTCTAAGGATGAGAAAGAGTCCAAATAGAGGTAACCATAAACCAATATTTTAGCTCGGTAGCTAGCCCTACCAAACTAGAGAGGGCTCTCTCCATAAAGTCACAGCCAAGAGGGCTAGATGAATAGGGTTTTAGGATATGTATGATATGCAGAAGGGTTTTGTTTGTATTTATTTAGGTTGTTGGATGAGGATTAGGTCAAAGAGGCTAGGTTAGGGAAAATAAGATTAGGGTTGTAGAGATTCAATGGGTAAAGGTAGGTAAAAAACCTAACACTTTAGGGTTTCAGGGTGTGATGGATCAGACTGATGAGGAGCTAGAAAGAGCAAGGCTAAGCATGAATTATTTCTAAGCTGAAGAAGATGAATAAACTATGGAGATTTTCCCAAAACAGAGCATGAGACATGTATTATGTTTGTCAACTTGAAAACTAGCATATCATATAAATGAAATGGATCATGAAACAAAACATTCATACATAATGAGACATAAGAAGAAAAATGCTAAATTTTCATACCACAGGTATCCCAAATAAATAGCTGCAACTCTTTTCATTAACTTCCTGCCAAATACTGATTACACTAGAGTCTTTGATCAATGCAACAACATCCAACCTTATCTAATGAGTCAAGAACTGAAATATATAGACATCGAACAACCTCCCCCAACTTCAGGGGTTGAATCCCTAAGTTTAGGAGTTGTTCCACCAAAAACTGAACTGCATACCTAGAGTGTAGGGAGGTCAAACTAAATCATCCCTCACTTTTTGGAAACTGATCCATTACATCATCATCAAAAGTTTCCATTTAATGTATTTACCCTAGATAAGTGTAAAAACATGATAATTACATTTATATCAATGATTTACATAGGTGAAAACTCATTTTCCAAGTGAAACTGAGAAAATGTGAGAAAATCTGGAAATATCAACAAACTGAGAAAATGTGTCAAAAGCGCAGTGCCACTGCTCTAAGCGCAACACCATCTTTAGCTTCATATTTGAGGGGGTTCGACGTGTCCAAATTGAGCTCATGATAGCTCATTGGAAAGAATGTCCAATATAGTTTCCATATATATGTTGGGTTTCCAAAATGGTTATGATTTTGACCCTCCAAAAATGGATTCTCCCAAGACTGGTCAAAAGCGCAGTGCTAGCCTCCAAAACATGGCAAAAAGGTCATTTGTTGAGTGTTTTTGACCTTTTGACTGCCTCTTTGATGCAAAAAAGCTTAGAAAAGTTATTTTCCTGACGGTAAATTGCCTTATGAGTCTAATGGTACTTTTTGTTTGTCCAATGGAGGTCCCTATGAAAAGCACAACGCCCTAGGCACTGTGCTTTTGCTAGTGCCACTGTGCGAAATTGTCAAAAACTCAAAAATTTCCAAAAATTTAAAAATTTTCCCAAATTTCTTCAAATTTTCTACCGTGGGATGCTGATTAGGTGTATTAGGAAATGAGAGATGCCTCAACAAGAATATCATGCTTTTCCCCTTCATTTTGCTTGGTTAGGGTTTTAAGTCTTGATTTGGCCTTTTTGAGCTTTGAGCTTGCAATTTGGTTTTTCTTGAAGTAGTGTTTGGCCCTCTTTCTCAATATGTCGTTTTCCTTCTTTCTCTTCTCCAAGAGCTTCTCAATATTCTTATTGGCCCTCTGAATCATGTTGAAAAAATCAAGTACATACTCAAAACAAGTGACAGTCATAGGAGAGGCCATCTGTTGATTTGTGTTGGTGGGCTCCAACCTTAGGATTATTCCTCCTTTGTGAGGCCTTCTCTATTCTCTATCCTCCTCTCTATCTACCCTCCTCTTACACATAGTCTCTGTCTTCCTCCATAGTGTTTTGGTGGCCTAGAAACCCCAGGGATAAGGTAGATGGGAATGACGAGTGAAGATGGGTCTAGGGAATAGGGATAGATTTAGGAAAATTTAGGGAGATGGGGGAAGGGATTAGGGAACTATGGGAGGTGATGGGAGGTCTAAATGTTAAGGGAATTGAAAATGAGAATTTAATTACAGGTTTAGGGAAGGGGCTACCTAGGAACGTAGAAGCCTAGGACTTAGGGTTTTTAGGGAAAGGGACTTAGGGATTTGGGAATGATAGTGTAAGGGTAGGGATGGGTTGAATAGTGATGTAGGAAGATATTGTAGGGTTTATGGATAGTAAATTGAGAGTGAGGGAGTGATACTAGGGTTTTCCACTAGACACTTAGGTGATTTTTCTCATGAAGAAAAACACCATAAAAATGACATTTAGGAAAGCAATGAGGCAATGATTTTGTATCACTTACTTGATAAAGGATGAAACAAGCTTATGCTGAAAATTTGGAAGAGTTTGAAGGTGTTTTGTGGCTTCTAGGGCTTGCTAGGAAAAAGCACAGCACCAAGCCCAGGAGTGCAGTGCCTGAAGTGAAAAAGGCAGCGCCAAATGCTCTAAGCGCATCACTTGTTTCCTATGCGCAACACCACCCTCCTTTACGCGTGGCGCCTAAAAAATTTTCTCTTTGACTCTGCAATTCTACTTTTTCAGGCTGAGGGAGTGCAAACTCAACCTTTGGGTGTGCAAATGAGTTTGAATGGGATGTCTTAGTGGTATTTATACTTCATGAAATTGATGATTTTGGGCCTTGGAACCCACTTTATTCCTTTCTTATTCACTTATATTTTGAAACTTTACCCTTTACTTGAATATTTCCTTTGACAATTTAATCTTTTGATGACCTTTGAGAATTCTTTGAATTTGACTTTTTGGTGGTTTGGCATCTTTGGAACACTAAGTTAACAACTTGGGATGGTGAAATTATTACATTTTGAAAGACATAAAATCACATAATGAAAATATTAAAAATTACGTTTGAACTCAAATTTACATGATGAAATAAGAATTTATCTTTACAAATCATCTTCACATGGTGTAGAGATGTTATTTGATCACCCTTTACTTGCCAGTCTTATGCAGTGGAGATGAAATTTTGTTAGACCTTGGAACCCTAATGACCTAATGAGACCTTGAAAAACCCTAAAGACCTAATGAGAGCCTTGATTGAATAAAATTCATGGTGACATGACTAAACAAGTGATAAAAAATCATGAATGATGGGCATTCAAAAAATTATGAAAATGAACCAACAAGTAATGGAAACTTAGGAAAAGTGATTTATTTATTTATTTTAGGGCTACCATCAGTGAGTAAATTTTGGAATGATGAGTTAGTGAAATAAAAAAATTCTGAGTGAGACCCTAATATGAAATGAAAAGAGTATTTTTGATCACTGATGGCAGGATGAAAATAGTGACACTAACATGGTGTTTGGTTGATTACAACATTCAAAAGAAATCAACCCTGCACCTTGTGCTTCATCCAAGAGGTGGCATGCAAATATTTTTAGAGAATTTAGGTGCAATGGTTTGGAGACAAGGTGCAAATATGGTTGTAGAACCTAAAATAGGAAAGGAAGACCCTATACTTTCAAATTTTATGACAAGTGTTGGAAGGAAGAAAATTTGAATACTATTGTCATAGTAAGAGTAGCACACCAAATTTTGGCCAGGACATATGAAGTTAAGGCAAAATATGAGATACAATTTCACAAGGTTTGTTGTGACAACGACAAAAGCAGTAGATAGTGGTAGAAATAATGAGTCACTTGAGGAAGAACCATAGATGAATCTTGGGGGCCTACTGGAGCAACATTTTAAGTACGAATTTTGAAGCACCACAAACAAGGGCCATCACGTAGGAATGTCGACTAAGGGTCAATGCATGGGAAGGCATGAAGTGAGGAATATTTTAGGATTATTTTGTAGGGTTTTTCCCATGGTAATATTTATTTCCCATATTGAAATTGGGTTTTTGGGTCAGCTTGCAGCTAAATGTAAAAACTATTAATAGACTAGGGTCATGAAGGGAAAGTAAGACTTAAGCACTTAAGGTTGTGATTATGACTTAGTTAAGTAATTCATTGTATCGTTTTGAGATATTGTTTCACATTGTGATCTTGATTTTCTTCAGCGTCATGTGATTTCCTACTTTCTCTATCATGATTCTATTGAATATTTGTTAATGATGAATTTACTATGAAAAATATGGGTGTACCCAAATTTAAATTTATGAGTAACAGAAGTGATGATATGTTGAATATAATAGTGATAGCATAAGATCTATGTCTCCTTCATCAATGTGTAATTGTCTAGGTTCCTATAATACCTCATAGATGCCTCATGTAAGACTTCACCTTCCTGCAGGTGTTGCCAAAAGGGAATGTGATTAAGGGGTTTTGTTGGCTAATTCATTATGAACTTGGGTATTCCCTATGTGTGCCAACATGTCTCCTTAGGATTCTAGAAAATTTAGAGTTTGAAACTATCCTAGAAAAGAGTTATAACAAAAATTGCAAGAAATATATTTAAAATGTATTTTAAGATTAGTTACAAAACCTATACTCCATATACTATATATTGAAAAATATAATGAATTAAAACTTAATATTTTTACCACCAAAAAATTGATATTTCTCCTCAGCCTCTTAAAAAAATTGTTATCTAAAAATTCCAATAAAAATGTTATAATGAAAATTCCAAGGTGTTTTTTTTTTTTTTAAATTTAATTTTAGGACTAGTCACAAACTTTACTTTTCATAGACTACATCTTCAATATTATAATGAATTAGAACTTTAAATTTATGCTAAATATACAATGTCATGTCTCTCGAGTGTGCTCAAAATTTCACTAAATGAAACATTGAATAAAAAAAAGGATATGGAAAAAATTTCAAGATATCTCAATTGAAGGAGAAAAGCCCTAGGATTGTATGCTTTGATAGAAAGGTAATGAGATAAATAACTTGAAAATGATACACATTTCAATAAATAGCAATTCAGTTGAAGGGGAAAATCTTATTTTACAATGAATTCAATGTACAATAAAAAAGAATATTACTATACAAATGAATTCCCTTGATCACAAATAGGAGATAAAATGATAACATGTAAGCTACCACTAGGATTCCATAACCATAAGTAATAAATTAATAAAAAAAAATTGTTAGGGATTAATGTAGGGGCCTAAGGGCCTAAATTGAATCTGCGTAGAATCACCTATTCATGTTTATTTCTTCGATATTTTTTGTTTTATTTTGTTTTTGTTTTTGTTTTTTTGTTGTCATATCGTTTCTGTAGTACTACTATTGTTATATCTACACTCTCATCCATCTCTATTGTTACATTATTAAATTTCGTTAACTTTTTCTTGTTCACAAATAATACATTGAAATCACTGCTTAACAATATATTATAATTGAAACTAATTAAGAACTGTTTAATGAAAACATAATAAGATAACACAAAGTCATTACTAGTGTACATAAATTCTAACTAGATTTTATTTTTATCAAATACAAAAGTTTTATATAAATGTTATAAGTATTTTTTTCTTTGTAATTGTTGTCATGGATCCGAATCTTTAAGCGTCGTATGTTTCCTATAAATTTAAAAATATTTTCTTTTAGTTATAGTACATTAAAAAATATGGCTCAAAAGTGGTGGGGAAAAAACACAATGGGTTGTGTAATGAAAATACAATCAAAGTATAATAAATAAAATAAAAACCTACCTCTTGGAAGAGTTATGATTGTCCTTAATGGTATATGTTTTGATTGTATTCATTTCCCTTGCTATGACGATAAGTGTTATCTCAAATATACAAAATAGGAAAAATAAGGGTTTCTAATTCCATAGCACAAAAGTACCCCATACATAAGAACTATATGACAATAATGCATTTTATCCAAGCATGTTTATATTTGTCACATTATATGTATTTGAACTTTGTACATCATTGCTACATGATTGCATCATATATTGTATAAATGTTCTTAGTACTCACATATAGAACAAATAATGCATTGTTAACTTGTCAATAATGGTACACGTTTTGAACTTTCGATTTAAATGCCAATCCCTCATGGTGTGCAACTACCAAAAAAATACTATACAATCCAGACGAGGATTCCATTTGTAACAAACCCTTCCAAAAATTAGTTTACCATGAATTCATAACATGTATCTTAAAAATATTGCATGCTGAACACTTGGTAAATGCTTCTACGGACAACAAAACCAAAATTAGTGGTTAGTATTGGCACGTTACCATATAAATATTGAACAAACATATTAGGTACTTAATAGAGTTGGATTAGTAGATTGGAAAAATTACAATAAAAAAAACTAATTGAAAGACAACAGATTTTTACCACGAATGTTTAAGTTTAATGCCTTCCTTTTAAAAATAAAGAAAAGGATCAACACCATGTGTTCCTTGATGCTTAATTTTTTCACATGCTTTGAAATAAATGATTAAATGGTAAATATGATTAATTTCATTAATTTAATAAAACATTAAATTAGTTTCAATAATGGCATTACTGAAGTGGAAATTTGTAAAAGCAATAGTGATCTGTTCCTTAGCTCGCCAACCAACGCTAAGAAATAGACCTTAAAAATATTTCCTAGAGTTGTGCGGAGCTTTTCTTATGTGGAGTTTTCAGTGCACGGAAAGGTTCGAACAAATAAAGCTCTACACACTGCTTTACATGCAAACCTCCGCAAGTTTTTAAAAAAATTTAAACACGAAGTGGGAAATATAATTTAGATTTTTTTAACAATTTGCCTTCAAAAATAAGGATTTTTTTCCAAGAGCACAACACAATAAATGATAGTTTAAAGATCTGGAGTTTTTTTAGAAAATGTTGTTAGAGCGAATCAATGAGATAATCAACTACTTTTCATTGGTTTCGATATTGGTTCATGATATTCAGAATACTTTGATAGTGTGTTATTACTTTGCACAATGGTGTTAGAATTGAAGCATCAAAAAAGTCTTTTTAAAAAGCTTAAGTAAATGGGAAACGCTAAAAAAATATTCAATTAATATTAAATTTTTTGTTACGGAGTAGATGATGGGGTATGTCCAGAAAAACAGGGATAAAAACCAAACAATTGTTATGCAAATCAATTTCTCAAAATATTTCTCGAATTGTGATTTGCGGAGTACTATTTAGTGTTAGCTTTTTGATGATGTTTAGAGAAAAATGATTTTGTCACAATGTCATATTGCTGAAAGTTTTCTGCGTCCTCAAACATTTATTAAGTTGTTATCTATGTTCTAGTATTCCTCTTTTTTTGTGGCATATATTGTTATCTTCTTACATTTACAAATGCTTTTGACATTGTGCGTAATGAAGTTTGACTATGTTTCATTGCATGGAGATTTTACAGTGCGGAGGACAGAGTATGTGCAGGAAAATGGAGATGCTAAGGGAATTTCAAATTGATATTATTATGTTTCATTATGCGTAGCTCTGGCTGTGCGAATTTCACGGTATGTGTAACATAACGAGGCTACCTATGAGATGTCATTCGCACAAAAGGAATTAATTTATACTATTTTTGAGTTTAAAACTTTTACAGATTTAGCTAATAAGGTCTGTAGTTAATGTGTACATAATGTCTTGCTTCTGTTTCTTCGGTTAGTGTTTTCCTATGTAGAAATATTGGCCACCCATATGCAATTGTAACGCGCACTCCACAAAATCTATTAATAATAAAATAAGTATTGTTCTTGTGCGAGAGTGTTAACCATCATATTGCAAGCACCCTAACTCCAAAAGAGTTGAAAACACATTACAATTAAAGCATGCCTCCTCAATTCCATCATTCTGAAAAAATTATATAAATCCTTTATTATGCATATGCATTTGTTGTGTGCATAGCTTTCATACATGACCAACCACCTCCACACAGGTACTTCTCTACTCAATAACGTCCTTTGGTCAGTAATTGACATTCAAAGAAATTGTTGATTGATGTGGGTTTCACATATTGTGGGGAGGAAGTAATCGTTACAAAAAAAATTCCTAAATAAGAATTAAAAGAGAGATTTGTACATTTATTATTTTAATAAGCTTTGCACAGTGCTTTGGGCATAGGGAAATCTCTGCACAAATGCATTTTTTATGCACATACACTTATTCCAAACAACCAAATTTGCACAATGACATATGCACAACTACTTCCGTAGTTGAAAAATGTGTTCCTAAATAATAATAAAAAAATATATTTGTATATTTATTATTTTAATAAACCTTGTGCGGAGCTTTGCTCGAGCGGGACTTTCACTTTGTATGAAGCTTCACACACTACTTTTTTGTACAAGAAATGTTTCGTACACTGCTTATCCCTCTTGAGAAAACTTGATAATTATGGTAAAGGTACTTAACTTTTGTTTTTATTTTCGAAGTGAACAATTTCATTTACACTATCAACAAGGTTTCATTGGGAACCAAATTCAATATATACAAAAAAAAATGGTTATCACTTGCCAGTTTACCCAACTTGGCATTATTTCGGAGTATTAAAATATTAAATATAAAATCATGATTTTCAAAGTATTGAAATATTAATATTAAGGTAAATTTTTAAAGTTAACACAAATGCAAAACTTTGAAGCTTTTTTTATGATTCTTAAAGCATTAAAATTCCAATATTAATGTATAAAATGTTACTAGTTGACTTAATAGACATAACGAGTAGGTCTATTCAAATTCGAGACTGCAACACTTCTAATGTTGATGTTTACTAATATTTTAATGTTAATATGAGTCTAGTGCGGAGTGCGGAAGTAGAGTCGAGAGTTTTATTGTACAAAGCATTCATGTGCCTTTTCTTACATCTGGATATGGATTTTATGTGAAAATGTAGAAGCTTAAATTATGCATTGAAACATCCAATGTTTTCACTATACATAGTGCAGAGTGATAACGAACTTCTTTATGCAAAGCTTTCACTATGTGCAATGCATTACCCTATTATGAAAAAATGTGCCAAAAGCAATTTGTGCCACAAATTTTTCGGTTATTGTTTATGAATTATCTGTGCACAATGAAATCTCCTGGCACAATGAAATCTTCCCCACACAAGGAAATTTGTTCGCAAAAAGCTCCACCACTAATTAATTCATGAAAGGTTGCATTGTGCCGCACAAAACCAATCGAAATAAAAATTTCATAAAAGTGATATATCAATTTCGTTTCGAAATACAACACAAAAATTCCATTATGTATAATAAGGAGATATGAGGAAAGTGTAATAAATTCTCTTTCCAATGTACCGTAGTCTAAAAAAATTTAGAAGTATGACAACAATGAAAATTTTTCATGTTTCATAGCAAGAAGAACTATTTTCATGTTTCATGTTATTGGCATATATGTAATGATGACATAATATAGGTGCTTAAAGCGTAATTCTGTAACATTAAGCAATACAATCATAGTAACAAGAACTGTATTGAGTTCTAAATTCCAATCACTATAGCTATAATTAAAATAAATAAACATATATAAGATCACATGCAAAGCATTAAGAAATATGATTCTCAGAGGGAATCACTTATATCAGTCATGAAAATTCTTGATAGATCAGTTCATTGGCTCATTCACTATGTTATTATGACATATTCTCTTTAAATACCTGCTCCTGCACCTGGGAAAATTAAATGCGTGAACTATAACATGGTAAGAGAGAATTGCAAAATAAAACGAGGAACAACATTAGAAAACTAGACTACATGAAATTAATAAAATTAAAAATTCACGATGACCAAATACTAGTAAATAAAAAATGAATATGTAGAGATTTAAGGACAGTTACAATTTGTGAAAGAATATATGCTAATAGTTTCACTATCAACTATCTTTCAGATGCATGGCCTGTTGAACCAATATTCAACTTAGCTTTAATTAATTCTTTCATTGGTCCCATTGTAATCTCTAGCCTCGCACGTTGATTGAATAATTTATTTTTGATCTCTATCGCCTCTTTTTGTAACTAAGTAGTTAACATATACTTCTTGTCATTAGTACTAACAAATCCAACTAGCCTTTTGCTAATTTATTTTGAAGTAAAATTAGTTATATGATCGAACTGTGTTGCCATTGATTGTTTCACCTTATCCAATTCAAATGTTAGTGCATATTTTGTAATCAATTCAGAATTATGTATGATGCATGGGCCATGTAAATCTTGAACAATTTACATGTCCTTGAGAAACACATCACTTCTCCTATTCTTTATGTTCTCAAATTCAGAAATAATTTTTTCAAGTGTACTTATTCTTCTGCACCATCCAACTTTTATTTTCCTCATTCAATTAACGTTTGGAAACTCTCTATTTTTCTTGTCCAGATCATACAACAATTCAAGCCTTTGGCTAAAAGTAGACAAGTCATTGTTAACAAAATGTTTGTCTTCGTTAATATTATTCCTCACCAAATCGAGAAATGAGTTGATTTCTTGTGCTAACCGTTGCAGAATAAAAACCAACTACCATGCATATTCAATGATTTCTAACCTTTTCCCTATATTAGTGACAATATGAAATTTTATTACATTAACCAGCTGCAGAGATATAATAGATCCATGAGATGTGCTAGCAGTGGGAATTGCGGATCACTTAGTCTGTATTGTGATTGGATTCATCAACAAAGGACCCTGATTTAAATCATTTTCTATATTTTCTATTGTTTCTTTCAGTACTAGTTTCTCTGCTTCTTGTTTCTCAATAGATACTACAAGCACATTCTCGGTAGCTTCATGGAATGTCAAAACACCTGTGGCTGCAATTCCAAACATATGAACCTTTTTTTCTTCTTTATCAATAATTTTTTTACTATGCATCCTTACTTTTTCAATTTTCAATATTTTACCATCCCTGTTATAGTTTGAATCTTGAAAAGTGGCAAAATAATAATCAAAAATTGATATTTGTTTGGAAATGTGCTCCGTTATTTTATGATTTTCATTCAAAGAAGAACTGACCCAATCAGGTAGAAAATTTTCAATTTTCTTGTTGATAGCTTGTTAACTGTTTCTTGTTTGTAGGGGACTTTTCATTTTCCCAATTCAGTTATGTACATTTTCTCTGGAGTTAATGTTCAATGACAAAAATTGTCATCTCCAACAACTAATAGTTGACCATGAATCAACTTTTTAACTTCAATATCTTTTCATTTTATTTCACTTGAAGATGAAGCTAGATCAGTTTCAGATATGCAAACAAATGATTGTGCAAGTTTTCCACCTCTTGGTTTCCACTTTGTTTCAATGATAATACTTGCTTCTTCAAAATTTTCTTTAATAGTCATTGTTGCTTCTTGATTATTCTTGCAACACTGTGACTCTTTTCTCTTTCACTTGCAACTTTTGTTAACAATATCTTGCATTTTATGGCACCTAGATGTGTGATAAATATGACTTATGGATCAACATCTCGCCAACTTTCAAATTCTTCTAAATTAAAATAATGAAAGTACTTTGCAAACTTTGCAAGGTGGCTTCCATTCTTCACAGTTACTTGTCCAACGGTAAATAAGGAAGAAATAAATTGTTTCTTATTTTCTTATTAAAATTTAACTTTTCAACTCTAGTATTTCCTCTAGACTTCAACAACAAAATACTTTTCCATAAAAATTCTTGGAAGAAATAATGGTTTACCATGAAACCCATAAACTCGAATAACCGTATTATTTCCTCTTTCTTCATGTATTCCTTTTCCCCAAAGTAAAAATTGTGCTTCATAGATATTCAATGGGGATCTCATCTAATTATCATGCAAATAACTTGCTTTATAAAAATATCTTGAATGAGACAAAAAATTGAAATCACTTTGTGCCTTCACAATGTGGGATAGTGAAATTTTGTCGGTTATTTGTCAAAATTTAAATTATGGTTGTGGAAATTCATCAAAAGTATGAATCAAGATGAGGGTTGTTATGAGATACAAAATCATGAATAATTTATCTCTTTTGAACAAATTCACTAATTGAAAATTCAATTCATTTGAAATAATATTAGTCGAGTCAAATACACAATTTTTTTATATGAATAATGGAGAACATAAAGAATGGATCTTGTGACACTGGTCATAGTTTCTTGACCCATAACACACATACAAAAAACATAGCACTCTAAACGTTTCTTTAAACAAAGTAATATAGGGAGAGGAAATATCATAAGGAACCTTAGAAGCTGGAAAAATTAATTCTTATATGATTTTCAAGCCACATGCTTGTGATTCCAAAATTATATTTGATTTTGACAAATCTAAGAACATATTCAGAATCGATAGCTTCAATATCTTCCCGAGTGTCTCTAAAGTCAAAGAAATACGAGTATCTTTAGCTAGCAACCTAATTGTTTTTGTTGTTAAATCAAATTTCCGTGCATATAAATAAACGATTTCTCTAAAATCAAATACTTCTAAAACACATGCAACATTTGCTAATCCGATAGGCCAAATCTTATTGCTATTCTTCTCCTGCACAGACAGATTCACATATCGTTGATATGTAGTCAACCATTGAAAGCTCTCATTGATGAACACAAGTGAGTTAATAGTATCAATACAAATAACTTCTTTCCTTCCTCTCAAATTCATGTATGCTATGTACTTATAAAATATTTTGTCAACCAACAAAAATTTCAATGCACTTTAGGTAGATTTCATCGATACAATAAACAACCACCACCTATTACTACTCTACGTGTGAAATCTCTTCTACATGACACTTTCAATATATAGAAGTTATGCATAGAAAAGTTTGAATTTATGAGAAATAGTAGAAATAACTAGTTCAATCTAAACACACCACAATTTTGGCCAAAAAACAATAGAGATTTCAACATGATTTTTAGAAAATCAAGCACATATTTTTGGAAAATTAGACTACAATTGTTAAGCCCTAGGTTTTTCATTATCGAAAATATTTTTGATAGTACTAAATTTTCTGCTTTTTCTGTTTATGCTATTTGTTACTATTTTGTGTTTGAAATCCGTTTGATGAAACATTTGAATAAATAGCAATTCAAAAACAACAAAGAATATGTTTCTGAGAAATAACATAAATAGTTTAAAATTAAATCTTGAAATTTGGAAACAAGTTACTCCATGTACAAAATAAATCAAAAGTGAATCTTTTCTAGTAATGAAAGTGTGCTTACAGGCTATCAACAACCGCACCCACTACAATATTGATGTCAGTTTAGAGGTAATGGCATTTACATTCTTGATTATGTGTTGATCCATCTATTTGCAAAAAGGATATGGGACTGTTAATGTCATTATCTCGTGTACAAAAAATGAGGAAATCACACTCCACACAATGAAATTGTTTCTTCTTCTTTATTTCGTATCTACATAACACAATTTTGTAATTTCACATATTTTCCATCTATAGTGTGTGCCTCCCGCATTTATTACAATCACCAATAAAATTTATGGCAAAAATTTATTAATTTATTTTTTTCAATTAATCATATTTATTATTAAATAATTTTATTTAATTTATTTTTATGATTTTTAAGTTTATTTTTGTTTACTAAAAGTTTTCGTTGTGTAGTAGTAGCTTCGTGCACACAATGTAAGCTTTATTATGGGCACGGGGAAAGAAAATATCTTCACAGTGAAACACATTTCTATATATAGCATGAGTTCGATAAATACTTACTTCACAGATGCATTTTTATCGCATAGCCTCTGCACATGCACAACCACTTCTACACAACTACTTCCATACTCAATAATGCTCTACAAATACTCATTTACAATTGAATCCTGTAACTTTTATGATTTACAATATAAGATTTAATATGAGCATTAGACAAGAAACGCTGTGCACAACAAAACAAGTTTCTATATCCAACAAGACTTATTTAAATCCTTATTTGTTTTAACAAAACAAACTCTATATTTCTATAACCAAATTACTTACAAGGACTAGTGTACAATTGACTATTGCAAAATTAAATATGGATTTTTTTCACAATGGTTCGAAAACACAAATCCCATAGTTTAATGTATTATTATTATTATTATTGCCAAATGTTGTTGCGTGGATATTTTACTCCTGACAAGAAGCTTCTTCTGCAAAATAAAAACTCTCATTCTAAGTCCCGTAGAATGAAAACAATGTACAATGAAACATTGATGTGTGCAATTCTCGCTTTTGTACATGCATTCAAAAATAAAGAGAGTTGAGACATGGAACTGGTACATAAAGAGAAATGGGACAAAAATTGTAATTGTATTAAGATTCAAATGCTAGTCAAAACAAATGAAATATATACCTAAAAAACAAAATAAATTTCAAGCATTTGTCTGCATTGTAACCAGAACTGGAAAAAAATAAAGAGTCTTTTTGCTTCATAAGCCTTGAATAGTAACCAACACAATTACGACAACAACAATTGTATTCATATTCAAATCATAGTCACTATAGTTAT
The DNA here is from genome assembly GCA_034641835.2 of Pinus albicaulis. NCBI lineage: Eukaryota > Viridiplantae > Streptophyta > Pinopsida > Pinales > Pinaceae > Pinus > Pinus albicaulis. The sequence goes on along the minus strand of CM076577.1, from coordinate 203,675,903 downwards.
CATTCAAATAAACATCACAAATGCAATAGGTATCTCTAAACCCAAACTCTTTCTAAACACTTATTTTCATTGCCAACATTTTCATACAGTTACATAGAATATAAAAGATCAAAAACACAGTTTCATGAACTTATGTTCAATCAATGGTACTGAGAAACACTAAAGAATCCATAGTAATACAAGTTAACATGTAAAACATTATCTAAGAATTATTGATATAACTAATAAAGAGTTTTAGTATTAGAGCAGAGTAAACAAAAATCCATTTTAATTATCATTAATTATAGAACATTAGATAATATATAAAAGCTCAAAGAAAATAATAGAAAACAAGTTTTCAATTGCTGGTTTATGTACAATGTTTGAGAACCCATTTCCATACAACATCCAATGTGAAATGTTATCTCAGAATTGTTTACATAATTAGTAAACATACTGAGAGACAAAAAAAAGTAATCATAATTCAAATAAACTATGGTTACATATACATGGTCCAAAAAATATTATTTGTTGCATAAAGCATAATTTATAGAAAATGATAATCTTCATAATGCTTTGATAATGCATAATATCATAATGCACACAAAATATTTCAATAGTAAAATGCTTTGACAAAAAAAGAATGTTCCAATGTATTAAAACACTTACAATATGCAAAAGCACAACCTTACATTCTTTATCCCTCAACCATCTTTCAGAATCAGGATTCTTGCAATGAATTCTTTCACTTTAGCTTCAATGAATTCTTTCATCAGAGTGACGATAATGTCCTGATTAACACATTCATCAAATATCTCCTCCTAAATTTCTCTAGCTTCTTCTTGTAATTGAAAAATTGAGGTAGAGTACTCTTTGTTGACACTAACAAAAGTAATTAGCCATTTTCTAATTTTCTCTACAATAAAATCATTTATATCATGAAACTATGTTTTCTGTGAATGTTTCAACTTCTCCAAATCATCCATCAGCTTGTCCTTTGCAATTGATCCAGTCTCATATGCAATACATAAACCATTTAAATTCCGAAAAATCACCACCGCCTTGAGATACACATTTTTTATTTGATTTTATATGTCTCCACACTCAGAAATAATGTCCTCCAATGCTTTGATTTTCTCATACTATCGGAAACCTGTTTTTCTCTTCTATTAATTCTTTCCTTTTTTTGCTAGCAGATGAAGTCACACCACTACTGTGTGTACACGATTGATATTGTCCAGTAGGATTTGTACCTCTTTAATTATATTTTTCTCTCATCCTGATGATCTCTTTTTTAGAGATCTCTCCAACATATACCACTGTTTTTTGATATTTTATTGATACACTGTGACTTTCCTTATTCTGCTCTCTATTTATCAGAACCAAGTTTTTTATGAAACTAACTCCAAAAATAAAATAAAGGAGAGATCAACACATTAGAAATAAGCCACTTCGAGAGGGAAACCTCCTTTACATTACATAAATGAACAATTCTTGGATGATACAAATGACAAAACCTCCTTCTATATAAAGGAGTCCATGGGGTCACAATATAATCCTAGACGACCTAACAATAATAATGTAAAGGCATAATAATGAAAATATTGGGGTTACAGGGGTACAACAATAACAATAAGGGGGCTACACTAACAAAAATAAAGGACTACACTAGTAATATAGGGACCTAACATGCCCCTCTCCTTCAAAAAAGTGTTGTCCTCAATGCTTAAGTAGCTCTGGGTGCTTCTGTATAAAATTCTCATCCTCCCATGTAGAATCTTCAGTGGGTAAGTTCTTCCACTTGATGAGATACTAAAATTTATCGATTTCGTAGTTGTCGAGTTCTTGTTTTCGTGAATTCTTCAGGTTCCAATACGATTTTTCCTTCCTCATCAAGTTTTGGCAATATTGTTTGAATTGGAAGTTTTTCACCTATAACCTTCTTTAAGTATGAAACATGGAAAACCAGATGCACTTGCGAAGAAGCAGGAATCTCCAATTTGTATTCCATAGTACCAATCTTTTACAACACCTTGTAAGGACCATATTACTTTGTCCATAATTTGTTATCCTTCTTAGCTTTCTTGAGGGACATTTTTTTGTATGGTTGCAGCCGTAAAAATAACCAGTCTCCTACATCAAAACTTCTCTTGCTGTGATGTTGATCTGCTTGTTGTTTCATTCAATTTTGTGCCAAATTTAGGTTATCCTTTAAGAGTTGTAGAACTTATTGTTGATGCTCGATGTGATCTTCCACTGCTTTAACCTTAGAATTTTCTATTCAAGATGATGTGATGGACGGTGGATTATATCCATAAAGTGCCATAAATGGGGTCATTTTTGCTGCAGTATGGAAGGAAGTGTTATACCACCATTTAGCGAGAGGTAACCACTTGAACCATTGTGTTTGTTTATTAGATACAAAACAACGAAGATATCATTCCAAAAATTTATTCACTATCTCTGTTTCACCATCGGATTGAGGATGATAAGATGAGCTATGAGTTACTTGAGTAACCAAACAAGAAAATAATTCCGTCCAAAAATTTATAGTAAAAGTGGGATCTCTGTCACTTACAATAATCTTTGGGTATCCACGTAGCTTTTGAATTGTTTCCATAAATGTAGTAGCAAATGTACTTGCTTTAAATCGATGAGATAATGCACAAAAGTGTGTATACTTGGTAAGTCTATCAACTACCACCATGATGACACTCTTTCCTTTGGACTTAGGTAAATCTGTGATAAAATCCATTGAAATCTCCTCCCAACATTGAATTCGAATGGATAAAGGCTTTAGAAGACTTGGGGTCTTAATTGTCTCAACTTTAATTTGATGGAAAACCAAACTTTCTACCACAAAATTTTGAATATCAGTTTTAAGGCCATCCCAAAAATTCTTTCTTCACCATGTGGTAAGTTTTAAAAATCCCGAGTGTCCTCCTAAAGGAGAAGTGTGCAATTCCAAAAGAATATTTTGTTTTAGTTGGGAATTATTACAAAGATATAAGCGATCTTTGTACCATAAGGAATCATTTTTCCAACTAAATGTATCAGATGTACTAGGATCTTGCTGAAATTTTTGAATGAGTGTCCATACATCTTTGTCCTTCTTCCATTCATCTCTTGCTTCAGTTATCCAATCTGGTTGGATAATAGAAATGGCACAAAGCAATGCTTCCACCTCTTCATTCTTTCTTGAGAATGCATCTGCAACAACATTAAGCTTTCCTTTTTTGTAGATTATTTCAAAGTCATAACCCAACATCTTTGTGACCCATTTTTGCTGCTCTTCCGAAGATAGTCTTTGTTCCAAAAAGTGTTTAAGACTATCATGATCAGTTTTTACCTTGAAGTGTCTTCCCATTAGGTAAGTTCGCCATTTCTTTAGTTCATGTAGTATTGCTAACATTTCCTTCTCATAAATAGGTTTCTGTAAATACTTTCCTTTGATTGGACGACTTTCAAAAGCAATGGGTCTTCCTTCCTGCATTAAAACAACACCAATTCCATTTTCTGAGGCATCACATTCCACAATAAAGGTTTTTGTGAAGTCTGGCGTAGCTAAGACCGGTGCTAGGCACATTGCCTCTTTAAGATGTTCAAAGGCCTTAGTTGCTTCAAGAGTCCATGAAAATACATCTTTCTTCAATAATGTTGTTAGAGGTGCTGCTATTCTCCCATAATTCTTAACAAACTTGCGATAATACCCTGTTAACCCGAGAAATCCTCGCAACTGCTTTATGGTTGTGGGAAATTTCCATTCCTTAATGGCTTTAATTTTGTTAGGGTCTACTTTAACACCCTCGTGAGATATAATATGACCCAGATATTCCACCTCTTGTACTCCAAAGAAACATTTGGATGTTTTTCCATATAATTGTTTCTCCTGCAATAGTTTGAGCACCCTGTCAACATGTTCAACATGATCCTTCCAAGACCTGTTGTAGATTAGTATATCATCAAAAAATACTAGCACAATTTTTTTAAGGAAGGGTTTGAAAATGGAATTCATCAACCCTTGAAATGTAGAAGGTGCATTGGTAAGGCCAAAAGGCATGAACAAAAATTCATAATGACCCTCATGAGTTTGAAATGTTGTTTTCAGAATATCTTCAGTCTTCAGTCTAATTTGATGATATCCTGAACGAAGATCCAACTTGGTAAAATAAATTGCTCCAAGTAATTCATCCAATAATTCATCAATCACAGAAATGGGAAATTTATCTTTAATAGTGAGCTTATTGACCTCCCTATAATCCGGACACATGCGCCATGATCCATCCTTCTTATGCACCAATACTGCTAGAGCAGAGAAAGAACTTTGACTAGGTTGAATTATACCAGCCTCTAACATTTATATAATCATACGTTAAATTTCTCTCTTTTGGACATAAGGATATCTATAAGGCCTGATGTTTGGAGGAACACTTCCTAGAATCAAATGAATAGCATGATCATGATCACGAATAGGTGGGAGTCCTTTGGGAGTTTCAAAAACCTTGGAATGATTGTCCAAGACTTTTTGGAGATATGGGGAAATAGATGATTTTGATGTTGGAACTTCTAGTGAGCATAATTGTGCAATTACACCTCGTTTTTCTTTCTTCAGAATATTTGTCATGACATTAGAACTTATTATCATTCTCAGCTTCCCTACGATACCTCGCAATTCAAATTCCTTTTCTTCTGAAATAAATTTCAAGAAAATTTCTTACAAATTAAAAGTTATTGTCCCCAAAGATTTTAACCCTTTTACTCCTAGTGCAACTTCAACCCCTTCCATTGGAATGGAAAGCATTCAACTATTCAATACATATTCCCCCATGGTTAGCTTGATATTATTATATTTTCCAGAGCAATTTATAATTCCTCCATTTGCAACCATCACTTGACATTCTGGTGTTGGGTATAGGAAACAATTCAATTCCTTGGCTACCTTACAACGAATAAAATTATGGGTACTACCTGAATCAATCAACACTATTACCTTGGGTCCTTCTATCTTGAGAGTTTGAGGAGTGGTAATTCCTGCCAATGCATTGCATGATATGGCCAGACTCATTTCTTCTTCTTCTATAGTTGGTTCCTGGTGTATATCCTCTTCTTTTGAAGTTTCTTGTTCATTTTCTTCCTCCTCTTCACAATCTATGTAAAATAATTTCTTCTCAGCACACTTATGACCTTTAGTGTATTTTCTGTCACAATTGTAGCAAAGCACTTTTTCTCTTTTTTCTTCCAATTTTTGTGGTGTCAACCTTGTAGGTTGTGGAAGTCTAGGAGTAGAAACACTTCCATCTTTATAGATGTGAGTGGTAGGCTTCCTTGTCGCCATAATTTTACATTCAATTTTTTTTTCCAACCTGAATTCCTTCTCCAAGGAATCAGGTTCCCAAATGTGAACCTCTTGTTGGATGTTATCCTTTGAACTCCCTATGAAGACATCAATCATGTGTTCCTTTGGAATATCAGTTACCCTTATATTCAATATTTGGAAGTCCTGAATGTGCTCCACCAGTGAACCCTTTAGTTTGAGATTTATTCATTTTCTAAAAAGAGTGTTGCTCTTTGTATCCTCATAATGTGCTATCATTTCCTCTGTAAAAATTGACCAAGTGACAATATTTTTACGGGAAAAAAGCCATTGATACCGTACAAATTTATTTTGTTCTAAATATGAAGTTGCAATGTGTACCTTTTGTGTGTTTTTCACATTATTGAGATCAAAATATTTCTCCATCTATAGTATCCATGTTACGGGATCCTAGCCATCAAAATTCCTCATATCGATCTTTGGAATATGGTGGGTCTTCCATCCAACATTATATTTTATGAAATAAAAATAAAAATTTACTTTTTTCTCATCATGAGTTTCCTCTATTATCTTTTTGCCATTAGGAAACATTTCTTGTATCAACTTTGTCAAACCTTCCATATCTACTTTTAGATCATTCTTCATGTTTTCCATTTTTCTTCCATGTCATCCATCTTAGCTTCCATGCCAGATTCTATGCCATCCATGCCATTCTTCAAACCATCCATCTTATTTTCCATGCCTTTCTTCAAACCATCCATCTTAGCTTCCATGCCTTTCTTCAAAACTTCAATTTCTTTTTTTGTTGCTCTTTGCGAGAGAAAAATTTGGTGCACTTGCTCTTGTAATATTGATATGTCATGTTGCATTTCTTCATATTCATCAGTCATAGTAGAGCCTTCTGAAGGCTTAATGGGTGTTTAATTATTTTTAGGGGGTATTTTAGAACCCAATACTGATATCTATTCTACAATATGCCACCTTGGAATCAATTCAAACTGATTCTTCAAATAAGACTTATGCAATTTGGAAAAAAAAAAATACACACCATTTTCTTGCTTTTGAGGAGCTCGATATTGAAACTGAATTATATCTGTTATTTAGGATCTTAAATATCTAAAATTCAGTCCTCTAGTGGCCCTTTGAATTTTCTTTCAAATTCCACAGGTCTGACCTGATTTGGATTCTTCAAGGCAAAGTTATGACCAATCTCCCACAATGACCTAATTATGGACTGGTTCAGTAGAGTGAACTTGTACGGTGTGCCATGTGTCACTGTTTCCTCCTTCCACTCTCAAATTTATACACTTGAGAAATTGCAGTCTGTGTACTTGTAGCCACTTTTTATAGAATTCCAATCTGATTCTTAAAGAGAGAGTTATGATTATTTTACCATGGCCACCTCTTTGAGATGAAATTTGGGAGCTTGAAACAACCCTAACTTCCACAAATCATATCTCCGAAAATATTGTGAACCAAGATATGAAATGTTTACACGATGTGCCTCAGGATTTTTGATTCACTCTATAAAAATTTCAGTTTCTGAACCTTCGTAAAAAGAAATTTATAGCAAAAAGTACACGATGACTTGTTTAAGTTAATTTTGGGAGCCTAAAAAAACCCTAACTTCCACAGATCATATCTCTGAAAATTTTGCGAACCAATATCTGAAATTTTGGCACACCATTCCTCTAGATTTCAGCTTTGCTCTGTAAAAAATTTCAGCTTCTGGACCTTCGTATAAAAAATGTTATAGAGAAAATTCCACGATGACCTGTTTGGAGCAGCAAAACCCTAGAATCCAAAGCTCTGATACTAAATGTTATGAAACCAGCCCCAAAAATAGAAGAAAAGAGAGATCAATGCCTTAGAAATAAGCCACTTCAAGGGGGAAACTTCCTTTAAATTACACAAATAAACAATTCTTGGATTATACAAATGACAAAAAATTCTTCTATATATAGGAGTCCATGGGGTCATAATATAATCCTAGCCGACCTACCAGTAATAATGTAAGGGCACAATAATGACAATATTGGGGTTACAAGGGTACAAAAATAACAATAAGGGGGCTACACTAACAGCAATAAGAGACTACACAAGTAATATAGGGACCTAACAAATCTCCTGTACCTCATATACTCAAGGTGATCCATGAAAATTATTCCTTTATCAAAGCCTTTAATAGCTTCAACTTCACTTAAGTTAAATGCATATAAAGTATTCGAAAAAATGTTAGTGTGAGTCGTATTCTTCATAGTGACTATTCCAACAATAAATGGAAAATAATTTATTTTTCGTTTTATGTTCAAATATAGCTAGCCAATGATGGTATTACCTGCATACTTCAACAACAAAATACCTATCTAGAAAAAACATTGGCAAAATAAATGGCCTATCTTCAAAACCATAAGTTCGTATAACCATACTTATTTCATATTCCTCTTTGTTAGATAGGAAAGCCTAAGCCTCTATAGATATTTGAGGAGGCTTTTGTCTAGTTACCATGTAATACACTTCCCTTACAAACACATCTAGAATTAAACAAAAAATTAAAGAAGCTTTGTGCGTCCACAATATAGGATACAAGAACTGCATTGGTTCCTTGCAAAACTTAGATCTAGGATTACATGGTAAACCATCAAACACATGCCTTGACATGAGAAGTGTTGTGATACATGCCATCATAATAGGCCATTATTTTGGGTAATCTATGTAACTGAACAACTAATTCATTCAAAATGACATTAGCCCAATAAAAAATACAATTATTTTTGTATGTTTCATAAAGCACATAGAAAATGCATTTTAGGACATGTGTTGTACTTTTTATCCATACTAAATATGAAAAGAGTCAATAGAATTCCATAAAAAGTTTCCTAAATAAATAAATATCTATAATAGAAATATTGGAAGGAACCTCAAAAATTGTAGAAATGAATTCTCGCATAATGTTGATTCCTCGTCCTTTTGGCTCCAGGAAACTATTCACAATGGACAATTCTAAATGCTTCTTCAATTTCGGTAACTTGAATAACCATTTGAATGCATTGGAATTTAGAGGAAAGCTTGTCACTCCTAACTTAATTTTCCTCTTTCTTAAGTCAAAATTATTTGCATAAAGATAAATAATTTCTCTGAAATAAAAGACCTCCTGAACACATCCAAAATTCACTAATTTGGTACTCCAAATCTTGTTTCTTGTTTTCTCTTCCATTGAAAGATTCACATATATCTCATATGTTATTGACCAGTCAAACCTATCATCGATCTCAACAAGTGAGTTAAAATTATCACTGCAAATAAATTATTTCCTTCGCCAGCTACCTATTTTCTATTTGAAGTGAAAAAAATACTATGTCAATGAATACCATATTGAAATATCGTTTCACTTTACAATTCTCTATTTTCTTCACAAACACTCGTTGTTACTATTACTCGTGTGAAAATCGTTACACACGACACTTTGAATAAATAGTAATTAAAGATAGCAAAGGCAACTTTTATGAAAAATAATAGGAAACAAATTTGAAATTCCAAAAGCATCCTACCCATTTACTTCACACTTTACTCCTACCTCAATATCATTGATATACGTGTCGTAAGAAATAAAAAATTATGATATACAATAATAGATGTTGTCTACCAATGTGGTAGATTCACCTACATGGCCAAAAACCACCACAACCCATATATTTTTGTTTTTTTACTAAAAACCTGGCAGAACGAGTGTTTGAATCATGTTTTGTGATAGTGGAGATGGATTCATCATCATCAAAAACACCATTAAAAAAAGTTTCCATACTGCCAAAAATCACCAAACTGACATTTTTTTTGTTTCTTCAATCAAAATCTAACATAAAAATTTCTGACACCTCATTGAAACCCAAGACCATGAAAGTTAATAGTTGTAACCTTGAGTTACAAAAAAATCCTGCCATATTTTATTAGGAGCATGTTAGAATTTTCGTTGTTTTTCCAGTCAAATTTTAACACTTGTAAAACTATCAATAACAGCTACACATAGTAAAGTGTGCAAGGAAATTCACAAATAAATATTATGCCAACATATATTCAACTACCTTCTATGATGAATCGACTTGACAACTGGTCCCCACTAGTTTGTAAAACCAAATCAAATTTAATTTACGAATGACTTGATACATCTATTTCTCACAAAATTTGACACACAATTTCAATGTAGTGGGAACCTTATTCCACATAAAATTATTTAATTTTAAACTCTTGGATTTTTGTAGATGTGAAAATAATTTAATTACTAAAATTTGAAGTTGTAACCTTGAGTCACAAAAAAATTGAACCATATTTTATCAAGAACATGCCATTTTTTCCATCTTTTTTTACAGTCAAATTTGAAGAATCGTAAAACTATCAATAATAACTATAAATAGTAAAGTTACCTTCTACGATGAATCAACTTGACAGCTGGTCCCTACTACTTTGTAAAACTGAACAAAATTTTATTTATGAATGGATTGACACATCTATTTCTCTCAAAATTTGACACATGGTTTTGATGTAGTGGGAACATCATTCCGCAAAATGGATTTAATTCTAAACTCTTATATTTTTGCGAACAAAAAACTAATTTAATTACTAGGAACATAAACTTTAATTCATAATGTAACATACACAACTGCAAAAATTAATGTGTAAACTAGAAATAACGAATATTTTGTCGATTAAATACTTATTACTATTATACAATATTATATTAAGTATCCTTTTAACAAATCCCAACAAGTACTACTCTATGATAGAACATATGTGCATAAGAAAGACATAATACATTGATACCTTGTACTTATCGATATATTGAATAAATATGTGTGCACATACCTACAGGATAAATTGAGTGTTTTCTGTTAATAAGGAAACAATCATCAGAATGATTAAATATCTGAATGAAAAAAAATGCCACTTAAAATTAGGATTCATTAGATATAAAAAAACCAACAACTTCGACTAAACTACACAAATCAAGGAATGGAAACTAACACTATGTCATATTCTTTCAACATGTAACACAAATGCATATGCTATTATCTGTGTCAAAACTGCTATAGAACGTTATACATGTCATAAGAAATATAAATTTACCATACAAAAAAACTTCAAAATAACTATAATCATGATGATCAGCTAAGAAACTGCCAAATGGGAACAATAAACTAGCAAAGGTGAATCCATTTAAAATCTTACAATATTATAGATCTTCTATATTTCAACGCTACTACTATCATCCACGATTTAACAAAAACATGATTGAGACATCATTGAAGATGCAATCTCAACTTCAGATATAAAAATTTATGTAAGACAATAGAAGCTCAAACACTAATTAAAGCTCTCATTAGAGGAAATTTCATCCTAAAAGTGCCCATGAAATCTTGACGTACATAATATGTAAACCAATCAAAATCCTTTGAATTTAAAAAGTGGTACATGTAAATATTTTGGAGTAAAAGTATAAAAAATACTTTTTTTAATTATATTTTTGGCTTTTCTCCTTATAGGTTTACCCAAAATTCAAATGTAGATACTTGTTGAATGCATACTTAAATTCCACATCCAACTAGTACCCAGTATGCATACTTCTGAGAAGACCAACTTTGATAAAATTTGAAGATATATTAAAAAAACATGTTTAACACACTTTTTTAATCTTCAATTTTTATTCATGTGAGTCTTCTCAAAATTATGCATAATGAGTACTATTCCGCATCCAACGAGCCTCTACACTTGAAATTTGGATAAACCTATAAGGAGATAAGCCAAAAATACAATTAAAAAAATAATTTTTAAACTTTCCCTCCAAAATTCATAACTCTTATTTTATTATTTTCCCATTATCAATGTTCTTATTTAGATACATTATCAATGTTCGTATGTTATTAGTATTAACTAGTCTAAAGTAGTAGGATTTTAAAGAGGAATTAGTTTTAGGTTATAAGGAATGGTTGTAGTCATGGATTGTTGTATGTTCTAATAGTAGTTCACATAAATTTTCACAAATTTTTTTGTGTGGATTGGCATTGTAAAGCTTGACATTAAGACAAATAATGTTAATGTGATTTTTCATGGCGACATAAATGTTGTGATAATGGAGAGGGACTGGGAGTAGGGTTAGAGTTCATGTGAGAAGTCTCATCTAAGGTTCTAATTTCAAATAATTCCACCTCATGTTAAAAAATCACTAGGTTGAACCATTTATCTCTAGGTTGAACCATTTGTGAACATAGTGTGCTAGAAAAGACAAAACCCTCTTGAACTTGAGGTTTTAAGCTCAGAGGGTGACCTCCACGATATTGGAAGTTTTTTAATGTGAAACTGTTTGATGGATATTAGAGACTGGGATAGAAGAAGCATTGGTAACAATGCCTAAGGTTGACACCTAAATTGGTTATGGGTGGAATATTTTCCCAAAAGCTAGCTCAGAAGAAAAACCCTAAGAATATTATCATCCTAAGGTTGCAAAGCATATTGGTTAGGAGGCTGGTTTCAAAAACCTAATGTTAGAAAGGATATTTATCTAGCTTATAAGGTATAATTCTAACTAATAAGAATTGTGACCTATAAAACTAAACAATAAAGCATGAAGATGGGAGTAGACAACATTACATCAATATTACTTAGAAATATGAGAGAAAGGGGAATAGAAAACAAGAGTATCTAAGAAAAATGGCTTAATCCTTTTCATCTTACCAAATTGATTTTTATAGTTTTACAATGAATCTATATAATGGTCCACTTAATGTAATGATGAAGAGAAATATTAAAAAAATAAATTGCATGCATCTTAAATTCTACTATAATTAGCTACATGCTAACACATCAAGTAAATAAACTATATCTTTCTTAGATAGAATGGGAGCATTCTCTAAAGAGATAACTAATAGTATGGGTTTTTCATTATTATTTAGTATTAAGTATCATTCTCTTTATGTAATTTGATTCTTGAATGTTGATGAAAACATTCTCATTAATGGTCTCCCTTTTGATGTTGTTAACGGAAATAGGCATTTTTATTGTTTTCCTTTTTTTGATAATGTGGAAAGAGTAAATATCTTGATATATTCAATAAGAATTTTTCTTGAATGTGATTTTACTCGAAATTTTCTTAGACATTCTTGAATTGAATATAGTTTTAAATGATAAGATAGATCTTTAAATAAAATCACACATTAAATCCCTTCTCACTAAACGTGAAAGAAAAACTAATGTCATTTTCATTAATATGTAAACTTGGCATATTTCAACTTCCAAAGAGAATAAATTTCTCATGGCTCAATGGAGAATTTAACTTAATAAAGTATCATATTATTGTGAAAGTGAAACCTTTTTATATTATTCCAAGCATTGAGGTCAAACATGAGGTGAAGCAAACATTGATGCAAAAAAAACAAAATTTCCACAAGAAAATTTCCAATTGTAGAAGTTCAACTGGCTGTATACTTGTCAGAATGAAGGCTTAGATTTTCCCAAGATTCAAATACAATTTCAAGTTCCCATGGCACCAGGTCCACAAATATAATGTTTAATTAAAAAAAATGGTTACAATACCATTGAGAGGATTTATTATATCATAATAAAAGGCTCATATGATATACATTGATAGGAGGATTTGTTAGCTATTTTGAATATTTTTCTTATTTGTTGTGCTAGGCATATTTTATAATGAGGAGATTTTAGGGGTTGTTTGTTTATATAATTTGTGTGAATCATATGAATATTGTTAAATTTTATTAGGAAATTTTTTTCTAGGTGTCTTATCTTGGAGGCATTCTCAGGATGTCACATTTTAAGGAGAATTTTTTTTTAAAACATGCTTGTCATATTATGGAATAACATGTGGGACATTGCAATTGAAGGAATATATTATTACACACATAACTATTTAACTCTGGTGAGTTCCAATCCCTTTCTCTCTCTACTACAATGCTTACCTCCAACCCCTAGATTGTTATCTTAAGATTAGGAAATTATCTTAGCCAATTACTTATTGCATTAATAGAAATTAATTATTAGTTAGCCCATATTTCTTTATGCGTGTCAAATTTTTTTTTTTTGATGTAGTTCTTTTGGATATGAAATAAATACGACATGGTTATACATATGTATTTTCAAGCATGGGGTGGTTGTGGAGACATGAAACTATTATACGAGTGTATAGACATTTTATTTGGCACACAAAATTGATAGTTGTAATATTATACCCATAAAAAACATCCATTATAATAACATTAGGTTCCTTTAGGTATTCCTCTCTACCCTATATGCTCTTGGTAATTAAATTTTCTATTTGGCTTAATGAAACCATCATTAGAGTCAATAAAGTTCCTTGGAGACTTCCCTCCCACACAAATCCATTTGAAGTACAATGTTGGTTCCTTTCTATCTACCTTTCAACCCTTGTTTCACTTCACAATAATCCTAAATTTTAACTCAAGATACATACAAAATGATTATTATCATAAACATTTCTTACATTTCTTATTCTCTAAAATTAACACCCTTCCAAATTACTCAACTTTAGATTTAATGTAGGTTCCCTTAAACACTACCCTTCCACCCTAGAAATCATATCTCAAGCTTATTCCTTATATCCACTATCCCACCCATCCCTTAGTTTCATGATCATGGTTCTTTAGAAATACACTCTTCATCCCAACATGTATGCTCCACAGAGAAAGGAGGACACTAGATATTTGGAATATCCCAATACCACAACCCTATAATATAACCTCCCTTTCAAAATGGATGCATATTAATATTGAACAAAATAATAATGGAAAAGAAGGCATGCAAATAATGCAATCTAACCACAAATTGTGCAATTTTTTGATCCACCATCTCTCCACAATAGTAGACACCCATCCAAAATTAAGAATATGTTTTACCTTAATTTGTTGAGGAAGAAGAGGGTTAAGAATCATAATAGAGAAAATAGTACTTAAAGATCCATTGTAAATCATAGAAGGTTATAAGCATATTTATATTCATTTTGGATATGTCATCCTATAAAATAAGAATGTTAATCTCCATCCTAGTATGTTAGTTCGTAGTAGATATAGTAAATTAACAATCCTTCCAAGACAAAGAATTAACATCTCACAAATCCATACGATAAAAAAACCATTTTTTACTCAAATATCTCCCATCGATATGGAAAATATTTGTAAAAAAAATTTCCCCTACCTTACAACTCAACATCAGTCTCCTAAAGTAATCCCTTTCCAACCTACTATTGGACATTTGCTAGCATAGGAAGTGAATTAGCTCCTCCATGTTCCTATGCCAGAACATACTTGGCCCATAGATAGAGAAAAAAGAAAAGTTTCATCAACCAACCTTCTTGGGAAACAAACAAAATACATAATAAATGTGTGTTTAAAAGAATCTTACTTGATACAATCATATTTGTAGTCAATGGAAGGAATTTCTGCATTTGTACTACAATAAAATGATTTTACACTTTACATGATCTAAACATGAATCTTTCATGTTCATAATCTTCAAAACAAAATCCTAACAAAACAACATATCTATAATAAAAACCCAAGCAATCGAAACATAGTAAAAGATTTATTTTTAATAAGAGAACCTATACGTAGAAAATCTATCTTTAATAAAAAAACCTACTACCTAAACTACATTACCCATATCATGGATTTTCAATTAAAAATCACATGTAACCTCAAAAATCACATTGTCCATGATAACTTACATAATCATAACCTCAAAAATTACATTGTCCATGATAAATTACATAAAGAATAAGATCCAACCAACTACAAAACTTCATGGCCACATCCCTATCCATAATCCCATATTACATAATCATTACCTCAAAAATGACATTGTCCATGATAAATTACATAATGAATGAGATCCAACCAACTACAAAACTTTGGCCACATCCCTATCCACAATCCCATAGATAATTTTATAAACGAACCACACTAAATTTATACACTGACATTCCCCACTGATTAAAAAGCAATTATTGTTTGAAGTATTATTTCAAAATAACAAGTCAAAGACCTTTCAAGCTACGTGAATAAAGCAATTTGCAATTGTATCCTGCATAGCCTTATCTATTTATTTCATTCAAGAACACAAAAAAAAACTTCTGCTGGCTATCTACAATCACAGATCAGGTAGTGTTTTCCCAGTGGGCTCAGGGAATGAAGGACCAGGGTATGCTATATTGCCACTGACTTCTTCCCCATTGCCAGAGATGTGCCGAACTTTGTGTAAATATGGATCAATGCATGACCCAACAACAGTGGTGATGGGGCTAGCTGCTCGAAGAATTATGTCAACCATTCCTGAGATCACCAATTTGCTCAAAGAATCACGTCAACCATTCCTGAGATCACCTTTCCTTCAGAGTCAGCAACAGATATAGAGATAGAGAGTTTCAATGTGGGAGATATAATCCAGAAAATGACAATATGTTATATATGCCACAGAAGGATCTCACAGAGCCAACCATGGACTGTTGGAAATATTGTCATTGATGGCAAAGGAGAAGACAGGAGTAGCACCTAAATTATCATCAAGACAAAGGAGCACAAAGGAACAATAGTTAAGCAGCAAAGGTAGAAAGGCAGCATTAGACAAGAATCAGAGGCAACGGATGAAGAAGATAGGTGAATAGAAGCAGAGACAACGAATTGAAGCAGAGGCAACAAGGGCAGAAAAAAGAGGTAGCCTAGGCAGTAGATGAAGCAAAGGTAGCGAATTGAAGCAGAAGCAGGGTCTTGAATATGGGTGAATATACTCTATAATTTGGGGTCTTAAATGATGCTCTGTATGTAACTGGAAAATCGATGTTGATTACTGAGGCACTGTTAATATCGATCTTGTGGTTTTAAGTTGAATGAAACAAGGGTTACATATACCCTCGAGGGAGTTGTAGAGAGATTGCAGTCATCGATCACTGCAAGGATCGATGACCATAGCAAGAGAAACCAAATTCTTAATCTAGAATTCAATATTGGGGTTGTTCAGACCTTAAATGAAGCGATTAGACAGTAAAATGACGGTGTAGAGGTCTTTAAAGTTTATTTGGAATGTTGAATTCACCCACGAGCATTTTTGGAATGAAGTATGGAGTCTCGAAATGCACAGTAGAATATGAAGCCCATGAAGCTTCATACAACACAAAGAATGGTTTGTGAACAAAACAACAATTGAAATAATGAGGCGTTAGCACATATAGAACCAAATGGTTGTGAAGACGCAATCAAAATTTGAATAGGAGTCAAATCACATTTCATAGAGTTGTAAAATCAAATTAATTGAAGAATGGAAAGCGTTGTGGATCCTTGAGCAAAGGATAGAGACGTGGAATCATATTTAGAATCCGAGTTGAGGATGCAAATCTGAAGGCAGAGTTTCTACAAATAAAGGCGCTGAAGAATTAGGCGGAATGCAAGTGTAAGAAGGCAGAACCATGAGATATTCGAAACCGGGAGACAAAGTTGTGGAAAGCTATTTTGAAGATCCAAACCAGCAATATCGTGCTGCTTCTCATCCGGTAAGTGGGTTCACTCAAAGTAATGCGATATCAGTCTTCATATGACGCGTGGCAAAGAGTGGTTTTTAAAAAACCATTTTCATCGCGTAAATTCTGAGAATTAAACCCCATGCATTTGTGTTGCGTGATATCCATCGGATGTACACCTAAATCATTATTGAAGCACGAGAGCAGATTGACCATCAGATCCCAAGCGAAGTCACAAGGTGATTAATGAAAGAGGTATGGTGTTGGCACATTGAGTTTTATTAAGGGTCAAACTTTTAATTTAATGAAATGTCCGCATGATTGAAGTGTGGGGCCCAAACAAGAGATACGTTGATATATTGGGGTTTAAACAAAGTTTAGAATGCTTATATGGTTCGAATACTATTAACGTTATTTTCAATTGAGTGGCGTACTCAAAACCAAAGGATGAATGTTAATATAAAACAAGTATATATCTGGTGAATGCATATTACTGTGGAAGTATTGTTTGAGGGTGGCTCGGAATCTTCAAAGAAGATCTGGTAATAAGTGAATAGACAGGTATACAAAGGCGAAGCAAATGGTTAAGCGAAGGCGCTGTTGGAAGAGTAATTCGATTCATTCTACAGATGAGGAATAACTTTGGTTAATGAAAACATGAGCAGAGTGAACCTGCTATGTTGTCATATTGAAATGTTAATGTGGCTGGGATTTGGCAAATGAAGACACGATGTTATGAAGGTTAAGACCGAGCTGTGCAATAAACCGAAGGAGCGAAACCATGAATAGAACGGAACCTTGAATAAATAGTGAGAGCTGTTTTGGAGACGAAGTGTGGTTTTCACGTTGATTAAAACCGGTAAGTGGTAAAGTTCAATTGGAATGCGATATTGCTGGGCAGTTAACATGTCACATGGTAGTGGTATTCAAATACCACGAATTTCACGTAATTTTGGAAGGTTAAGTCACGAGGTTAAAACTTGTGCGATATTTGTTCGATGATACTTGTCGAATGATCGACGACATTCACATCATGAAGATGCGCGAAAGTTAAGGCAGGGTTATAAAGCTGTGGGCCCGACTATGTGTTGGTGCGGGAATTAAAATGTTAAATGTGAATTGAATGATATGTGGTGGGACTCAATATTAATTATGCGATGGCTTATGTTTGAACCAAGGTCGGAATTATATGCTGGGCTAAGGGACTGAGAGTCCTTATTATTGCTGACATCTTCGATAAGTTTAAACCAAAGTATGATTAAGTGAATCATGAATCAAATACACCTTGGGTTAAAGTTTGTATTGATTTGTAATGAAATATTGAATATGTATTCGATATCCATGAGGTGAATTATTATATGGTTTCAAACATAAAATTTAATTAGATAGCTCCCACATGAAAAATTGGTTGTTAAGTCTTTATGAAATATGGTTCTTAACCATAGGTTTGAAGATGAAAAGAGAGAAAGCTTCCGCATATGTAATTGGTTGTATGGCTTTATAAATCATAGTGAAATGATTTATAAAAGAGCTTCCACAATGAAAAGAGATTGCCCAGATTGGAGAAATTGAGGACCCTTTTGGATGATTAATTAGAAATGCATTTTTATATGCAAAAAAAAATTGGAGATTGTGGGTTTGGTAGGGGAGTATGCAGAACTTTTACACTACAACAGCAAAAAATACAAACATACAATAAGCCAAGAACTGAAAGGGTTGAATCAAATATATCTGTTGCAAATGTAAATATAAATGTTTTAATTAATTTTATATTGTTTGTGATGCAAAGGCAGGTCTCCGTAGGTAAAGAAATACCCCACTGAAATATTGAAATGTATACATATTTTTATATTTTTCTCAATGTGCTAGGCAAGAAAACAAGAAGGTGGAAGGAAAAGAGTCATGGTTGTTCATTTCGAATTCCCTGTGGAATACAAACAGTCATGAGGTGAAATCTATAAATGATATCACATAGATATGCATAGAGAGGTTAGAGAATGGAGAAATGAGGCAGAGAGGGTAAGAAGAAGGAGGAGCAGATAAAGAAGCTGTAAAGATTCAGAGATGATATAAGGCAGATATGAAGGCTGGTGGACAACAGTGAAGAAGGAACAGAACAGAGCTGATATCCAGGTAAATCAGCATGTGTTTTTTTAAGAGTGAGGAAGTTTTTGCTTCCATATCAAGTTGTAGCTTGATAGATGTCATTTTTAGCTAGCTAAGGTAGAAGCCTCCCTATAGGTACATGCTTTGTAGAAAATATATGGGATTTGGAGCTTCCTTGCAAGTTGTAGCTTGCAGAATTGAGGTAGTAGCCTCCTGTGGGTTGGAGCCTACAGAAAATCAGTGGTGAGAGGGAGTTGGAGCTTGCCTTTGCATCACAACAATAATAAGATGTGGTTTTCTCCATTTTGGGTTTCCACTTATATTTGTTGTCTATGTGCATGATGTTTATGTGTTGATACGGTTTATCTAATCTGCTTAATACTTGCTGCTCACATATTAAGATTGCTGTTACATTATGTAATAAGTTGATCATGAAATGAAGGTGCAAATAAGTTTAAAGGAAAGTTTTAAAAGTCCATGAATGTGTTAAACTAATTCACCCCGCCCTCTTAGTTTAACTAAGGGTTCAACAATTGGTATTAGAGAGGGTTCCTTTGGTGTAAGCCTAATAGCTTGAAGGAGATCTATTTGAGTCATGGACTATCAAAATGTACCTGTGCTAAATACAACAAACTTTCTGGAATGGAGGGATAAGGTTAAAACAGATTTAATGGCTTATGAACCTGGGGTATGGAAACTTGTATGTGATGGTTACTGCATAGACTCTCGCTCTTTGCAAGAACAATAGTGGAATGCCAAGGCAAAATGTGTGATATATAATAGTCTTCATAACAAGGATCTTGATTTAATAATGGATCTAACCTCTACAAAATAAATCTGGGATAGATTTCATTTCATGCATGAAGTAGACACTAGGGGCTGCATTTTCAAGAAGGAGAAGAGAATCAAGAAGAAGAAAAATTCATGTCGAAAGGAAAATTTTCAATCAAAAGAGGTACCTGCTATTGTGAATGGAAGTAAGTTCCATGAAGAAATTATAGTGAAAGAACAAACCAAACTTGACATTACCTTGACTGAAATAGGATGATTGAAGAATGAAAACAAAGACCTGAAGAAATTGGTGCAAATATGTGATGAGAAAGAATACGAAGATAAGAAAGAAATTGTTGGCCTGAAGACACAACTTGAAGAAGCAAGGAAAGTAGAAGACACTCTACTAAAGAAAATAAAGGATAAAATTGAGAAGCAAGAGAAATTGGAAGAAGAAGTAGTGTGCCTGAGAAAGGAATTAGAAAAATCCCAAAGAGAATTATTAATGAATACTCCTCAAATGACAAGCTCTGAATAGCTGGACAAGATTATAAATGCTCAAAGGTCTCCTCTCATAAAGGTTGGGATAGGATATGAAAGAGAACCAGTAAGTCCAAGGTAGAAGATAACAAGAATATCATTTTTGTAAAAGCTGTAAAGGATAATGAAGCAACTCAAAATATTCCTACAGAAGTAGAAGCCAGCAAGAACATGATTTGCAATGAAGTAAATAGAAACAAGCAGCAACCTCAAAGGACAAAGAATGAAATGAAGAAACAGTCAGTTGAAAAAGGCTCATACAATCTTGAATATGAATTGAATAAATTTGGAAGCTGTCAAAGAAGTTTCTTTCCTCCTATGAGAAGTATCACTTGTTTTTGCTGCCACAAACCTGGACATATTGTAGCATATTGTAAGACAAATCAAATCTAGTCCAACCAGCAAAGGATGCAGAAAATGAAAATACTACCTCAAGCAAACAAATGGAGAGGACAACCTTTCACGAGGTACACTAATCGATTCCATGGCTACTGTTTTTCATGCAATGAATTTGGACATAAATATGTTGAATGCAAATTGTGTTAAAAAATGGGAACAAAATATTATATATTAGCTCAAATGTACCTTCGTAAAATAAGATGTTATGTATGCCTCAAGCTTGGTAAAAAAGAAAAAGACTGTAAACTGCCATATACATTAAAGAACTCTAGACAGATGATGGAATCTAATCAAATCAAATAAAACTATGAATAAAAAAGAAGTGTAGACATTATGAAGAACCCCAATAAAGTATGGAAGGAAAAGAGAAAGGGGGAGCCTGTTACCTCAATAACATAATGAATCCATCATAGTCTCAGGGGGAGCTGCTCTAGGAAGCAACACAAATATCCAACTAGTGATAGATATGAAGCAACATCCCAGGGGGAGACCAGTTCATAAATAGTCCCCACAAAAGTAGTCTAAGAAGAGCTCCATGAAATAACAACAGCTAAAAGGTCAGGAAGGGAGAGGAAAATTCCTCTAATAGAGAACTATAGAGGAAGAAGATTATCTGAAGCATTCAATAGCTGACAGATTGATGGAAGAAGAGAAGGCAACAAGAAGCCATGGTAGTAGAGAGAACATCAGCTAAGATCATGTAAGCTAAGAAGACAACAACACACTAAGTGATGAATGGTTAAATCACAAAAATTATGTTTCGAACTATAAAACTGGAAAAATCCATAGAGGATGATCACACTGTGCATCACACTGCAAGAATTATCAATGAATCAAATTTAAGAAGGATGAGTAAGAGAAATGTTTATCATCATTATATGATTACATCATTCATCTATGAAAAGTCCCCTTGGAGGAATGCAGTTAAGTGAGTGATAAATCTCTGAGTGATCTGCCCATGAAGATTCATAGTATAGAAATTGAATATGTCTTCCCGAAGATCATTATGTTAGAACAGTTGAATTGAATATAAAGCAACAGTGATTCTGGAACAGTCGTAGAAAGGAACATGCAATGGCATTCCTTTGAATAGAATGACAGAATAAGAAAAATGGTTAATGATGCCAAGATCAAATTCAATATATTGATGATTGTTGGTGTGAATAGTGGAAAGCTCAATATTAGAAATTATGAAGGTTGTCTTAACTATGGGTTCATGTGCGAGCGAAAGTGAAATCTCTGCATGATTTATCAAAGTAGTATCAATTGGTATTTGGTATAATCAACATGCCTATCAATAGAATACCAAGTGTTATCAGTGGAGCAACGGGATGGTATAGGTCCTCAGGATCAAAGGATTATGGCAAAAGTACATCAAGGTAGTATACCCATCGTTATCTGCATTTTTAAAACATTAAAGGGTCAATGAAAGGGCAAAAGGATCATTATCTTGTTTACACTTGAAGTAGTATATTGAGCATTGAAGCAATATCTATTTCTAGATATAACTGCATGCCTTCCTCAAGTCAATACATATATATCTTCAAGGCCTCTTTCTTAAGATCATTCATAAAACTGTGTGAAGTCTGTTGGCTGAGATATCAATTAAACAACTTGAAGATGTTTTTGTTGAAAATCATCATGATAGAATAGTTAAAGTATCTGAAGTATGAAGGACTAGTTGTGATTACCATTTGAAGCTCAAAAGTCTTTTATTAATTCATCCAAATCCTACTTCAGCATAAAGGATTTGCTAGTAATTCACCTTTAAATAGAGATTGATCATTGACATACATACCCTCTTATGTCATAAATAAAGTTGCATGGTTGATAAGAGAGACTGACCAATACATTGAATGTATCTAGCCTCAAGGGTTTGTTTTGAAAGTAAATTGTATAAGCATTAAAGTCATTTGATCTCTTAGATTGAAAGATATTGTCTAATCTCACAATAATTTGTAAGCTCTGGGTTGATTCATTGTTCACATAAGTAACAAGGACCTTTCAGCTATTAAGTGTAATATCCTTGTCAGCATCCTAGCTCACATCACCACCAATAGGCAGGAAAGGTGAACCACAACTATAAAAGATATATTGGCATGATCATAATTGAACATATGTTGTATTGCAGATGTGTATTGCAGAAGAAGACATATTCCATCTACAATCTTCCTCAACAGATATGTATTTCTGATGAAGATCATACTAGAGACTGAAGTATATTTGAAGCATTCTCAGTATTTTAGTTTTGGTCCAATGATGCATCTCTAATTATAGAAGTCTGATTATATATGGTTGTTCTATCATCACCTACACTCTATACAAGTGCAAGGAGTTTGTGCTTTGGGATGGTATCAACTTACTGTGTATATACAAGTTCAATAATTCTCAAAAGTATTCTCTCAACAACTCGTGTACACCAGTCTAGAGCAACACGGTATAAAGTCAAAATAAGAAGGGCCTAAGCACAACTCAAAAAGAGGAAATGCAAAGATAGAATCTACACTGAGAGATGTGCAACCCTTTGCCATTGGTGTCAAAGGGGGAGGAAAAGCAAGCAAAAGGAGAAAGGCAGAGGAAGACAAAATACACCTTTCAGAATGAAAGGGGGAGGAAGTCCTGAAGGAAGTATTGGAGTATTGGTGGAGTATTGCCATCAACGCCAAAGGGGGAGACTTTTAGAAATATTGTCATTGATGGCAAAGGAGAAGACGGGAGTAGCACCTGAATTATCATCAAGACAAAGGAGCACAAAGGAACAATAGTTAAGCAGCAAAGGTAGTAAGGTAGCATTAGACAAGAAGCAGAGGTAACGAATGAAGCAGATAGGTGACTAGAAGTAGAGATAATGAATTGAAGCAGAGGCAACAAGGGCAACAAAAAGAGGTAGCCCAGGCAGCAAATGAAGCAAAGGTAGCGAATTGAAGCAGAAGCAGGGTCTCGAACATGGATGAATATGCTCTGTAATTTGGGGTCTTAAATGATGCTCTGTATGTAACTGGAAAATCGATGTTGATTAATGAGGCATTGTTAATATCGATCTTGTGGTTTTAAGTTGAATGCAACAAGGGTTACATATACCCTTGAGGGAGTTGCAGAGAGCTTTCCATCATCGATCACTACAAGGATCAATGACCATAGCAAGGGAAACCAAATTCTTAATCTAGAATTCGATATTGGGGTTGTTCGGACCTTAAATGAAGCGATTAGACAGTAAAACGATGGTGTAGAGGTCTTTAAAGTTTATTTGGAATTTTGAATTCACCCACAAGCATTTTTGGAATGAAGTATGGAGTCTCAGAATGCATAGTCGAATATGAAGCCCATGGAGCTTCATACGGCATAAAGAATGGTTTGTGAACAAAACAACAATTGAAATAATGAGGCGTTAGCACATATAGAACCAAATGGTTGTGAAGACGCAATCGAAATTTGAATAGGAGTCAAATCTCATTTCATAGAGTTGTACAATCAAATGAATTGAAGCATGACAAGCGTTGTGGATCCTTGAGCGAAGGAAAGAGGCGTTGAATCATATTTAGAATCTGAGTTGAGGATGCAAAGCTAAAGGAAGAGTTTATACAAATAAAAGCGGTGAAGAATTAGGCGGAATGCAAGTGTAAGAAGGCGGAACCATGAGATATTCGAAATCGGGAGACAGAGTTGTGGAAAGCGGTTTCGAAGATCCAAACTAGCAGTATCGTGCTGCTTCTCATCTGGTAAGTGGGTTCACTCAAAGTAACGTGATATCGGTCTTCATATGACATGTGGCAAAGAGTGGTTTTTAAAAGCCATTTTCATTGCGTAAATTCTGAGCATTAAGCCCCATGCATTTGTGTTGCGCGATATCCATTGAATGTCCACCTAAATCATTATTGAATCGCGAGAGCAGATTGACCATAAGATCCCAAGCGAAGTTGCAAGGTGATTAATGAAAGAGGTATGGTGTTGGCACATTGAGTTTTATTAAGGGTCGAACTTTTAATTTAATGAAATGTCCGCATGATTGAAATGTAGGGCCCGAACAAGAGATACGTTGATATGTTGGGGTTTAAACAAAGTTTATAATGCTGATATGGTTCGAATACTATTAACGTTATTTGCAATTGAGTGGCGTACTCAAAACTAAAGGATGAATATTAATTTAAAACAAGTATATATCTGGTGAATGCATATTACTGTGGAAGTATTGTTTGAGGGTGGCTCGGAATCTTCAAAGAAGATCCGGTAATAAGTGAATAGACATGTATACAAAGGTGAAGAAAATGGTTAAGCGAAGGCGCTGTTGGAAGAGTAATTCGATTCGTTCTGCAGGTGAGGAACAACTTTGGTTAATGAAAACATGAGCAGAGTGAACCTGGTATGTTGCCATATTGAAATGTTGATGTGGCAGGGATTTGGAAAATGAAGAAACACTGTTGTGAAGGTTAAGACCGAGCTGTGTAATAAACCAAAGGAGTGGAACCATGAATAGAACGAAACCTTGAATAAATAGTGAGAGCTGTTTTGGAGACAAAGTGTGGTTTTCGTGTTGATTAAAACCAGTAAGTGGTAAAGTTCAATTGGAACGCGATATTGCTGGGCGGTTGACACGTCACATGGTAGTGGTATTCAAATACCACGAATTTCGTGTAATTTTGGAAGGTTAAGTCACGAGGTTAAAACTTGTGCAATATGTGTTCGATGATACTTGTCGAATGATTGACGACATTCACATCATGAAGTTGCGAGAAAGTTAAGGCAGGGTTATAAAGCCGTGGGCCCGACTATGTGTTGGTGTGGGAATTAAAATGTTAAATGTGAATTGAATGATATGTGGTGGGACTCAATATTAATTATGCGATGGCTTATGTTTGAACCAAGGTTAGAATTATATGCTGGGCTGAGGGAATGAGAGTCCTTATTATTGCTGACATCTTCGATAAGTTTAAACCAAAGTATGATTAAGTGAATCATGAATCAAATACACCTTGGGTTCAAGTTTGTATTGAGTTGTAATGAAATATCGAATATGTATTCCATATTCATGAGGTGAATTATTATATGGTTTCAAACATAAAATTTAATTAGATAGCTCCAGCATGCAAAATTGGTTGGTGAGCGTTTATGAAATATGGTTCTTAACCATAGGTTTGAAGATGAAAAGAGAGAAATCTTCCGCTTATGTAATTGGTTGTATGGCTTTATAAATCATAGTGAAATGATTTATAAAAGAGCTTCCGCAATGAAAAGAGATTTCCCAGATTAGAGAAATTGAGGACCCTTTTGGATAATTAATTAGAAATTCATTTTTATATGAAAAAAAAATTTGGAGATTGTGGGTTTGGTAGGGGAGTATGCAGAACTGTTACACTACAACAACAAAAAAGACAAACATTCAGTGAGCCAAGAACTGAAAGGGTTGAATGAGATATATCTGTTGCAAATGTAAATATAAATGTTTTAAGTAATTTTATATTGTTTGTGATGCAAAGGAAAGTCTCCGTAGGCAAAGAAATACCCCACTGTAATATTGAAATGTATACATATTGTTATATTTCTCTAAATCTGCTAGGCAAGAAAACGAGAAGGTGGAAGGAAAAGAATCATACATATTCATTTCGAATTCCCTGTGGAATAAAAATAGTTATGAGGTGATCTCCATAAATAATGTTACCAACATATGCATAGAGAGGTTAGAGAATGGAGAAATGAGGCAGAGAGGGTAAGAAGGAGGAGCAGATATAGAAGCTATGAAGATTCAGAGATGATATAAGGCATATATGAGGCTGGTGGACAACAGTGAAGAAGGAATAGAACATACATGATATCCAGGTAAATTTGCATGTGTTTTTTTTGGAAGCGTGAGGAAGTTGGTGCTTCCATATCAAGTTTTAGCTTGATAGATGTCAGTTGTAGCTGGCTAAGGTAGGAGCCCCCTGTAGGTTGTAGCCTGCAGAAAATAGATGGGAATTTGAGCTTCCTTGCAATTTGTAACTTGCACAATTGACGTAGGAGCCTCGTGTAGTTTGAAGCCTATAGAAAATCAATGGTGAGAGGGAGTTGGAGCTTGCCTTTGCATCACAACAATAATAAGATGTGGTTTTCTCCCTTTTGGGTTTCCACTTATATCTGTTGTCTATGTGCATCATGTTTATGTGTTGATATGGTTTATCTAATCTGCTTAATACTTGCTGCTCACATATTAAGATTTTTGTTAAATTATGTAATAAGTTGATCATGAAACGAAGGTGTAAATAAGTTCAAAGAAAAGTTTTAAAAGTCCATGAATGTGTTAAACTAATTCAACCCCCCTCTCAGTTTAAATAAGGGTTCAACAATCGGTATCAGAGAAGGTTCCTTTGGTGTAAGCCTAATAGCTTGAAGGAGATCTGGTTGAGTCATGGACTATCAAAATGTACCCATGCTAAATACAACAAACTTTCCTGAATGGAGAGATAAGGTTAAAAGAGATTTAATGGCTTATGAACCTGAGGTATGGAAGCTTGTATGTGATGGTTATTTCATAGACTCTACCTCTTTGCAAGAATAACAGTGGAATGCCAAGGAAAAATGTGTGATATATAACAGTCTTCATAACAAGGATCTTGATTTAATAATGGATCTAACCTCTGCAAAAGAAATATGGGATAGATTGCATTTCATGGATGAAGTAGACACTAGGGGGTGCATTTTCAAGAAGGAGAAGAGAATTAAGAAGAATAAAAATTCATGTCAAAAGGAAAATGTTCAATCAAATGAGGTATCTGCTAGTGTGAATGGAAGTAAATTCCATGAAGAAATTATATTGAAAGAACAAACCAAACTTTACATTGCCTTAACTGAAATACGAAGATTGAAGAATGAAAACAAAGACCTGAGGAAATTGGTGCAAATATGTGATGAGAAAGAATATGAAGATAAGAAAGAAATTGTTGGCTTGAAGACACAACTTGAAGAAGCAATGAAAGTAGAAGACACTCTACTAAAGCAAATAAAGGATAAAATTTAGAAGCAAGAGAAATTGGAAGAAGAAGTAGTGTGCCTGAGAAAGAAATTAGAAAAATCCCAAAGAGAATTATTAATGAATACTCCTCAAATTACTAGCTCTGAACAGTTGGAAAAGATTCCTAATGCTTAAAGATCTCCTCCCATAAAGGTTGGGATAGGATATGAAAGAGAAACCAGTAAGTCCAAGGTAGAAAATAACAAGAATATTATTTTTGTAAAAGCTGTAAAGGATAATGAAGCAACTCAAAATATTCCTACAGAAGTAGAATCCAGCAAGAATATGATTTGCAATGAAGTAAACAGAAACAAGCAGCAGCCTCAAATGACAAAGAACAAAATGAAGAAACAGTCAGCTGAAAAAGGCTCATACACTCTTGAATATGAATTGAATAAATTTGGAAGCTGTCAAAGAAGGTCCTTTCCTCCTATGAGAAGTATCACTTGCTTTTCCTGCCACAAACCTGGACATATTGCAGCATATTGTAAGACAAATAAAATCTAGTCCAACCAGCAAAGGATGCAGAAAATGAAAAGACTACCTCAAGCAAACAAATGGAGAGGAAAACCTTTCACCAGGTACACTAATCGATTCCATGGCTACTGTTTTTCATGCAATGAATTTGGACATAAATATGTTGAATGCAAATTGTGTTAAAAAAGGGGAACAAAATATTATACATCAGCTCAGACGTACCTTGCTAAAATAAGATGTTATGTATGCCTCAAGATTGGTCACAAAGAAAAAGACTGTAAACTGCCATATAAATTAAAGAACTGTAGACATATGATGGAATCTAATCATATCAAACAAAACTATGAATAAAAAAGAAGTGCAGACATTATGAAGAACCCCAATAAAGTATGGAAGGAAAAGAGAAAGGGGGAGCCTGTTACCTCAATAACATAAGGAATCCATCATAGTCTCAGGGGGAGCTGCTCTAGGAAGCAATGCAAATATCCAACCAGTGATAGATATGAAGAAAAATCCCAGGGGGAGATCAGTTCATAAATAGTCCCCACAAAAGTAGTCTAAGAATAGCTCCATGAAATAACAACAGCTAAAAGGTCAGGAAGGGAGAGGAAAATTCCTCTAATAGAGAACTATAGAGGAAGAAGATTATCTGAAGCATTCAATAGCTGACAGATTGATGGAAGAAGAGAAGGCAACAAGAAGCCATGGTAGTAGAGAGAACATCAGCCAATATCATGTAAGCTAAGAACACAACAACATACTAAGTGATGAATGGTTAAATCACAAAAATTATGTTTCGAACTATAAAACTGAAAAAATCCATAGAGGATGATCACACTGTGCATCACACTGCAAGAATTAAAAATGAATCAAATTTAAGAAGGATGAGTAAGAGAAATGTTTATCATCATTATATCATTACATCATTGATCTATGAAAAGTCCCCTTGGAGGAATGCAGTTAAGTGAGTGATAAATCTCTGAGTGATCTGCCCATGAAGATTCCTAGTATAGAAATTGAAAATGTCTTCCCGAAGATCATTATGTTAGAACAGTTGAATTGAATATAAAGCAACAATGATTCTGGAACAGTCCTAGAAAGGAACATGCAATGGCATTCCTTTGAACTTCCTTTGAACAGAATGACAGAATAAGAAAAATGGTTAATGATGCCAAGATCAAATTCAGTATATTGATGATTGTTGGTGTGAACAATGGAAAGCTCAATAGTAGAAATTATGAAGGTTGTCTTAACTATGGGTTCATGTGCGAACTAAAGTGAAATATCTTCATGATTTATAAAAGTAGTATCAATTGGTATTTGGTACAAGCAACATGCCTATCAACAGAATACCAAGTGTTATCAATGGATCAGCGGTATGGTATAGGTCCTCAGGATCAAAGGATTATGGCAAAAGTACATCAAGGTAGTATACCTAGCGTTATCTGCATTTTTAAAGCATAAAAGGGTCAATGAAAGGGAAAAAGGATCATTATCTTGTTTACACTTGAAGTAGTATATTGAGCATTGAAGAAGTATCTATTTCTAGATATAATTGCATGCCTTCCTCAAGTCGATCGAGATATATCTTCAAGGCCTCTTTCTTAAGATCATTCATAAAAGCTGCATGCAGCACATTTGGTTGAAATATCAATTAACCATTTGAAGATGTTTTTGTTGAAAATCATCATGACAGAATAGTTAAAGTATCTGAAGTATGAAGGACTAGTTGTGATTACCATTTGAAGCTCAAAAGTCTTTTATTAATTCATCTAAATCCTACTTCAGCATAAAGGATTTGCTGTTAATTCACCTTTAAAGAGAGATTGATCATTGACATACATACCCCCTTATGTCATAAATAAAATTGCATGGTTGATAAGAGAGACTGACCAATACATTGAATGTATCTAGCCTCAAGGGTTTGTTTTGAAAGTACATTGTACAAGTAGTAAAGTCATTTGGTCTCTTATATTGAAAGATATTGTCTAATATCACAATAAGTTGTAAGCTCTGGGTTGATTCATTGTTCACATCAGTAACAAGGACCTTTCAGCTATTAAGTGTAATATCCTTGTCAGCGTCCTAACTCACATCACCACCAACAGGTAGGAAAGGTGAACCACAACTATAAAAGATATATTGGCATGATCATAATTGAACATATGTTGTACTGTAGATGTGTATTGCAGAAGAAGACATATTCTATCTACAATATTCCTCAACAGATATGTATTTCTGATGAAGATCATACTAGAGACTGAAGTATATTTGAAGCATTCTCAGTATTTTAGTTTTGGTCCAATGATGCATCTCTGATTATATATGGTTGTTATATCATCACCTACACTCTATACAAGTGCAAGGAGTCTGTGCTTTGAGATGGTATCAACTTACTGTGTATATACAAGTTCAATAATTCTCAAAAGTATTCTCTCAACAACTCGTGTACACCAGTCTGGAGCAACAAGGTATAAAGTCAAAAGAAGAAGGGCCTAAACAAAACTCAGAAAGAGGAAATGGAAAGATAGAATCTACACTGAGAGATGTGCAACCCTTTGCCATTAATGTCAAAGGGGGAGGAAAAGCAAGCAAAAGAAGATAGGCAAAGGAAGACAAAACACACCTTTCAGAATGAAAGGGGGAGGAAGTCTTGAAGGAAGTATTGGAGTATTGGTGAAGTTTTGCCATCAATGCCAAAGGGGGAGACTGTTGGAAATATTGTCATTGATGGAAAAGGAGAAGACAGGAGAGCACATGAATTATCATCAAGACAAAGGAGCACAAAGGAACAATAGTTAAGCAGCAAAGGTAGAAAGGCAGCATTAGACAAGAAGTAGAGGCAACGGATGAAGCAGATAGGTGACTAGAAGTAGAGACAATCAATTGAAGCAAAGGCAACAAGGGCAGCAAAATGAGGTAGCCCAGGCAGCAGATGAAGCAAAGGTAGCGAATTGAAGCAGAAGTAGGGTCTCGAATATGGGTGAATATGCTCTGTAATTTGGGGTCTTAAATGATGCTCTGTATGTAATTGGAAAATCGATGTTGATTAATGAGGCGCTGTTAATATCGATCTTGTGGTTTTAAGTTGAATGCAACAAGGGTTACATATACCCTCGAGGGAGTTGTAGAGACCTTGTAGTCATCGATCACTGCAAGGATCGATGACCATAGCAAGAGAAACCAAATTCTTAATCTAGAATTAGATATTGGGGTTGTTCAGACCTTAAATGAAGTGATTAGACAGTAAAACGATGATGTAGAGGTCTTTAAAGTTTATTTGGAATGTTGAATTCACCCACGAGCATTTTTGGAATGAAGTATGGAGTCTCAGAATGCACAGTAGAATATGAAGCCCATGGAGCTTCATATGGCACAAAGAATGGTTTGTGAACAAAACAACAATTGATATAATGAGGCGTTAGCACATATAGAACCAAATGGTTGTGAAGACGTAATCGAAATTTGAATAGGAGTCAAATCTCATTTCATAGAGTTGTACAATCAAATGAATTGAAGCATGGCAAGTGTTGTGGATCCTTGAGTGAAGGACAGAGGCATTGAATCATATTTAGAATTCGAGTTGAGGATGCAAAGCTGAAGGCAGAGTTTATACAAATAAAGGCACTGAAGAATTAGGCGGAATGAAAGTGTAAGAAGGCGGAACCATTAGATATTCGGAACTGGGAGACAGAGTTGTGGAAAGCGGTTTCGAATATCCAAACTAGCAGTATCACGCTACTTCTCATCCAGTAAGTGGGTTCACTCAAAGTAACGTGATATCGATCTTCATATGACGCGTGGCAAAGAGTGGTTTTTAAAAACCATTTTCATCGTGTAAATTCTGAGCATTAAACCCCATGCATTTGTGTTGCGTGATATCCTTCGGATGTCCACCTAAATCATTATTGAAGCGTGAGAGAAGATTGACCATCGGATCCCAAGCGAAGTCGCAAGGTGAATAATGAAAAAGGTATGGTGTTGGCACATTGAGTTTTATTAAGGGTCGAACTTTTAATTTAATGAAATGTCCGCATGATTGAAATGTGGGGCCCGAACAAGAGATACGTTGATATGCTGGGGTTTATACAAAGTTTAGAATGCTTATATGGTTCGAATACTATTAACGTTATTTGCAATTGAGTGGCGTACTCAAAACCAAAGGATGAATGTTAATATAAACCAAGTATATATCTGGTGAATGCATATTACTATGGAAGTATTGTTTGAGGGTGGCTCGGAATCTTCAAAGAAGATTCGGTAATAAGTGAATAGACATGTATACAAAGGCAAAGCAAATGGTTAAGCGAAGGCACTGTTGGAAGAGTAATTTGATTCGTTCTGCAGATGAGGAACAACTTTGGTTAATGAAAAAATGAGCAGAGTGAACCTGGTATGTTGCCATATTGAAATGTTAATGTGGCAGGGATTTGGCAAATGAAGAAACGCTGTTGTGAAGGTTAAGACCGAGCTATGTAATAAACCAAAGGAGCGGAAACATGAATATAACAGAACCTTGAATAAATAGTGAGAGCTGTTTTGGAAACAAAGTGTGGTTTTCGCGTTGATTAAAACCAGTAAGTGGTAAATTTCAATTGGAACGCGATATTGCTGGGCGGTTGACACGTCACATGGTAGTGGTATTCAAATACAACGAATTTCACGTAATTTTGGAAGGTTAAGTCATGAGGTTAAAACTTGCGCGATATGTGTTCGATGATACTTTTCGAATGATTGATGGCATTCGCATCATGAAGATGCGCGAAAGTTAAGGCAGGGTTATAAAGCCGTGGGCCCGACTATGTGTTGGTGCGGGAATTAAAATGTTAAATGTGAATTGAATGATATGTGGTGGAACTCAATATTAATTATGCGATGGCTTATGTTTGAACCAAGGTCGGAATTATATGCTGGGCTGAGGGACTGAGAGTCCTTATTATTGCTGACATCTTCGATAATTTTAAACCAAAGTATGATTAAGTGAATCATGAATCAAATACAACTTGGGTTCAAGTTTGTATTGAGTTGTGATGAAATATCGAATATGTATTCGATATTCATGAGGTGAATTATTATATGGTTTCAAACATAAACTTTAATTAGATATCTCCCGCATGCAAAATTGGTTGTTGAGTCTTTATGAAATATGGTTCTTAACCATAGGTTTGAAGATGAGAAGAGAGAAAGCTTCCGCTTATGTAATTGGTTGTATGGCTTTATAAATCATAGTGAAATTATTTATAAAAGAGATTCTGCAATGAAAAGAGATTGCCCATATTGGAGAAATTGAGGACCCTTTTGGATGATTAATTAGAAATGCATTTTTATATGCAAAACAAAATTGGAGATTGTGGGTTTGGCATGGGAGTATGCAGAACTGTTACACTACAGTAGAAAAAAATTCAAACATACAGTGAGCCAAGAACTGAAAGGGTTGAATGAGATATTTCTGTTGAAAATGTAAATATAAATGTTTTAAATAATTTTATATTGTTTGTGATGCAAAGGCAAGTCTCCATAGGCAAATAAATACCCCAATGAAATATTGAAATGTATACATATTTTTGTATTTTTCTGAATGTGCTAGGCAAGAAAACGAGAAGGTGGAAGGAAAAGAGTCATGGCTGTTCATTTCGAATTCCCTATGGAATACAAATAGTCATGAGGTGAACTCTATAAATGATATCACATAGATATGCATAGAGAGGTTAGAGAATGGAGAAATGAGGCAGAGAGGGTAAGAAGAAGGAGGAGCAGATAAAGAAGATATGAAGATTTAGAGATGATATAAGGCAGATATGAAGGCTGGTGGACAACAGTGATGAAGGAACATAACAGAGCAGATATCCAGGTAAATCAGCATGTGTTTTTTTTTGAAAGAGTGAGGAAGTTTGTGCTTCCATATCAAGTTGTAGCTTGATAGATGTTAGTTGTAGTTGGCTGAGGTAGGAGCCTCCTGTAAGTTGTAGCCTGCAGAAAATAGATGGGAGTTGGAGCTTCCTTGCAATTTGTAGCTTGCAAAATTGAGGTAGTAGCCTCTTGTGGGTTGGAGCCTACAGAAAATCAGTGGTGAGAGGGAGTTGGAGCTTGCCTTTGCATCACAACAATAATAAGATGTGGTTTTATCCCTTTTGGGTTTCCACTTATATCTGTTGTCTATGTGCATGATGTTTATGTGTTGATATGGTTTATCTAATCTACTTAATACCTGCTGCTCACATATTAAGATTGATGTTACATTATGTAATAAGTTGATCATGAAATGAAGGTGTAAATAAGTATAAAGGAAAGTTTTAAAAGTCCATGAATGTGTTAAACTGATTCACCCCCCCTCTCAGTTTAACTAAGGGTTCAACAATTGGTATCAGAGAGGGTTCCTTTGGTGTAAGCCTAATAGCTTGAAGGAGATCTGGTTGAGTCACGGACTATCAAAATGTACCTGTGCTAAATACAAAAAACTTTCTGGAATGGAGAGATAAGGTTAAAACATATTTAGTGGCTTATGAACCTGAGGTATGGAAACTTGTATGTGATGGTTACTGCACAGACTCTCCCTCTTTGCAAGAACAATAGTGGAATGCCAAGGAAAAATGTGTGATATATAATAGTCTTCATAACAAGGATCTTGATTTAATAATGGATCTAACCTCTACAAAAGAAATCTGGGATAGATTGCATTTCATGCATGAAGTCGACACTAGGGGCTGCATTGTCAAGAAGGAGAAGAGAATCAAGAAGAAGAAAATTTCATGTCAAAAGGAAAATGTTCAATCAAAAGAGGTACCTGCTAGTGTGAATGGAAGTAAGTTCCATGAAGAAATTATAGTGAAAGAACAAACCAAACTCGACATTTCCTTGACTGAAATAGGAAGATTGAAGAATGAAAACAAAGACCTGAAGAAATTGGTGCAAATATGTGATGAGAAAGAATATGAAGATAAGAAAGATATTTTTGGCCTGAAGACACAACTTGAAGAAGCAAGGAAAGTAGAAGACACTCTACTAAAGCAAATAAAGGATAAAATTCAGAAGCAAGAGAAATTGGAAGAAGAAGTACTGTGCCTGAGAAAGAAATTAGAAAAAGCCCAAAGAGAATTATTAATGAATACTCCTCAAATGAAAAGCTTTGAACAGTTGGACAAGATTCTAAATGCTAAAAGGTCTCCTCTCATAAAGGCTAGGATAGGATATGAAGGAGAAACCAGTAAGTCCAAGGTATAAGATAACAAGAATATCATTTTTGTAAAAGATGTAAAGGATAATGAAGTAGCTCAGAAGACTCCTATATAAGTAGAAGCCAACAAGAACATGATTTGTAACAACACAAACAAAAACAAGCAGCAACATGAAAGGACAGATAATGAGAGGATGAAACAATCAACTGCTAAAGGCTCATACGCTCCTAAGGATGAATTGAACAAATTCGGAAGATGTCAAAGGAGGTTCTTTCGTCCTATGAAAAATATCACATGTTTCTCTTGTCATAAACCAGGACATATTGCAGCACATTGTAAGACAAGGCATATCAACTTTAACCAACAAAAGATGCAGAAAATGAGAAGACTACCTCGAGCAAACAAATGGAAAGGACAACCACTCACTAGGTACATAAATCATTTCCATGGCTACTCTTATGCATGGAATAATTTTGGACATAAACTTGTTGAATGTAAATTATGTTCAAAAGGGAGCATAAAATATTATACATCAGCTCAAACGTACCTTGGTAAAATAATATTTTATGTATGCCTCAAGCTTGGTCACAAAGCAAAAGACTGTAAACTGCCATATACATTAAAGAACTCTAGACAGATGATGGAATCTAATCAAATCAAATAAAACTATGAATCAAAAAGAAGTACAGACATTATGAAGAACCCCAATAAAGTATGGAAGGAAAAGAGAAAGGGGGAGCTTGTTACCTCAATAACATAATGAATCCATCATAGTCTTAGGGGGGAGCTGCTCTAGGAAGCAACACAAATATCCAACCAGTGATAGATATGAAGCAACATCCCAGGGAGAGAGCAGTTCATAAATAGTCCCCACAAAAGTAGTCTCAGAAGAGCTCCATGAAATAACAACAGCTAAAAGGTCAGGAAGGGAGAGGAAAATTCCTCTAACAGAGAACTATAGAGGAAGAAGATTATTTGAAGCATTCAATAGCTGACAGATTGATGGAAGAAGAGAAGGCAAGAAGAAGCCACGATAGTAGAGAGAACATCAACCAAGAACATGTAAGCTAAAAAGTAATCAACACATTAAGTGATGAATGGTTAAAATCACAAAAATTATGTTTCGAGCTACAGAACTGGAAAGAACCTTAAAGGATGATCACATTGTACATCATACTGCTAGAATTAACAATGAATCACATTAAGAAGGATGAGTAAGAGAAGTGCCAATCATCATTATGTCATTACATCATTCATCTATGAAAAGTCCCCGTGGAGTAATGCAGTTAAGTGAGTGATAAATATCTGAGTGATCTGCCCATGAAGATTCCTAGTATAGAAATTGAAGATGTCTTCCCGAAGATCATTATGTTAGAACAGTTGAATTGAATATAAAGCAGCAATGATTCTAGAGCAGTCCTAGAAAGGAGCATGCAATGGCATTCCTTTGAACATAATGACAAAATAAGAAACATGGTTAATAATGCCAAGATCAAATTCAGTATATTGATGATTGTTTGTGTGAACAGTGGAAAGCTTAATAGTAGAAATTATGAAGGTTGTCTTAACTATGGGTTCATGTGCGAGCTAAAGTTAAATATCTGCATGATTTATCAAAGTAGTATCAATTGGTATTTGGTACAAGCAACATGCCTATCAACAGAATACCAAGTGTTATCAGTGGAGAAGCGGTATGTATAGGTCCTCAGGATCAAAGGATTATGGCAAAAGTACATCAAGGTAGTATACCCAGCATTATCTGCATTTTTAAAGCATAAAAGGGTCAATGAAAGGGCAAAAGGATCATTATCTTGTTTACACTTGAGGTAGTATATTGAGCATTGAAGAAGTATCTATTTCTAGATATAACTGCATGCCTTCCTCAAGTCAATACAGATATATCTTCAAGGCCTCTTTCTTAAGATCATTCATAAAACTGTGTGAAGTTTGTTGGCTGAGATATCAATTAAACAACTTGAAGATGTTTTTGTTGAAAATCATCATGATAGAATAGTTAAAGTATTTGAAGTATGAAGGACTAGTTGTGATTACCATTTGAAGCTCAAAAGTCTTTTATTAATTAATCTAAATCCTACTTCAGCATAAAGGATTTGCTGGTAATTCGCCTTTAAAGAGAGATTGATCATTGACATACATACCCCCTTATGTCATAAATAAATTGCATGGTTGATAAGAGAGACTGACCAATACATTGAATGTATCTAGCCTCAAGGGTTTGTTTTGAAAGTACATTGTACAAGTAGTAAAGTCATTTGGTTTCTTAGATTGAAAGATATCGTCTAATCTCACAATAAGTTGTAAGCTCTGGGTTGATTCATTGTTCACATCAGTAACAAGGACCCTTCAGCTATTAAGTGTAATATCCTTGTCAGCATCCTAGCTCACATCACCACCAATAGGCAGGAAAGGTGAACCACAGCTATAAAAGATATATTGGCATCATCATAATTGAAAAAATTTTGTACTGCAGATGTGTATTGCAGAAGAAGGCATATTCCATCTCCAATCTTCCTCAACAGATATGTATTTCTTATGAAGATCATACTAGAGACTGAATAATATTTGAAGCATTCTCATTATTTTAGCTTTTGTCCAATGATGCATCTTTGATTATATAAGTCTGATTATATATGGTTGTTCTATCATCACCTACACTCTATACAAGTGCAAGGAGTCTGTGCTTTGGGATGGTATCAAATTACTATGTATATACAAGTTCAATAATTCTCAAAAGTATTCTCTCAACAACTCATGTACACTAGTCTGGAGCAACAAGGTATAAATTCAAAAGAATAAGGGCCTAAACACAACTCAGAAAGAGGAAATGGAAAGATAGAATCTACATTGAGAGATGTGCAACCCTTTGCCATTGATGTCAAAGGGGGAGGAAAAGCAAGCAAAAGAAGATAGGCAGAGGAAGACAAAACACACCTTTCATAATGAAAGGGGGAGGAAGTCCTGAAGAAAGTATTGGAGTATTGGTGGAGAATTGCCATCAATTCCAAATGGGGAGACTGTTGGAAATATTGTCATTGATGGCAAAGGAGAAGACAGGAGTAGCACTTGAATTATCATCAAGACAAAGGAGCACAAAGGAACAATATTTAAGCAGCAAAGGTAGAAAGGCATCATTAGACAAGAAGCAGAGGCAACAAATGAAGCAGATAGGTGACTAGAAGCAGAGACAATGAATTGAAGCAGAGGAAACAAGAGCAGCAAAAAGAGGCAGCCCAGGCAGCAGATGAAGCAAAGTTAGCGAATTGAAGCAGAAGCAGGGTCTCGAATATGGGTGAATATGCTATGTAATTTGGGGTCTTAAATGATGCTTTCTATGTAACTGGAAAATCAATGTTTATTAATGAGGCACTGTTAATATCGATCTTTTGGTTTTAAGTTGAATGAAACAAGGGTTACATATACCCTCGAGGGAGTTGCAGAGATCTTGCAGTCATCGATCACTGCAAGGATCGATGACCATAGCAAGAGAAACCAAATTCGTAATCTAGAATTTGATATTGGAGTTGTTTGGACCTTAAATGAAGCAATTAGACAGTAAAATGACAGTGTAGAGGTCTTTAAAGTTTATTTGGAATGTTGAATTCACCCACGAGCATTTTTAGAATGAAGTATGGAGTCTCGGAATGCATAGTAGAATATGAAGCCCATGGAGTTTCATACGGCACAAAGAATGGTTTGTGAACAAAACAACAATTGAAATAATGAGGCGTTAGCACATATAGAACCTAATGGTTGTGAAGACACAATCGAAATTTGAATAGGAGTCAAATCTCATTTCATAGAGTTGTACAATCAAATGAATTGAAGCATGGAAAGCTTTGTGGATACTTGAGCGAAGGACAGAGGCGTTGAATCATATTTAGAATCCGAGTTGAGGATGCAAAGTTGAAGGCGGAGTTTATACAAATAAAGACGCTAAAGAATTAGGCGGAATGCAAGTGTAAGAAGGCTGAACCATGAGATATTCGGAACTGGGAGATAGAGTTGTGGAAAGCAATTTCGAAGATCCAAACCAGCAGTATCGCACTGCTTCTCATCCGGTAAGTGGATACGCTCAAAGTAACGCGATATCAGTCTTCATATGATGCGTGGCAAAGAGTGGTTTTTAAGAACCATTTTCATCATGTAAATTCTGAGCATTAAACCCCATGCATTTGTGTTGCGCGATATCCGTCAGATGTCCACCTATATAATTATTGAAGCATGAGAGTAGATTGACCATCGGAATCCCAAGTGAAGTCGCAAGGTGATTAATGAAAGAGGTATGGTGTTGCCACATTGAGTTTTATTAAGGGTCGAACTTTTAATTTAATGAAATGTCTGCATGATTGAAATGTGGGGCCCGAACAAGAGATACGTTGATATGTTGGGGTTTAAACAAAGTTTAGAATGCTTATATGGTTCGAATACTATTAACGTTATTTGAAATTGAGTGGCGTACTCAAAACCAAAGGATGAATGTTAATATAAAACAAGTATATATCTGGTGAATGCGTATTACTGTGGAAGTATTGTTTAAGGGTGGCTCAGAATCTTCAAAGAAGATCCGGTAATAAGTGAATAGACATGTATAGAAAGGCGAAGAAAATGGTTAAGCGAAGGCACTGTTGGAAGATTAATTCGATTCGTTCTGCAGATGAGGAACAACTTTGGTTAATGAAAACATGAGCAGAGTGAACTTGGTATGTTTCCATGTTGAAATTTTAATGTGGCAGGGATTTGGCAAATGAAGAAACGCTATTGTGAAGGTTAAGACCGAGCTATGTAATAAACCAAAGGAGTGGAACCATGAATAGAATGGAACCTTGAAGAAATAGTGAGAGCTGTTTTGGAGACAAAGTGTGGTTTTCGTGTTGATTAAAACCAGTAAGTGGTAAAGTTCAATTGGAACGAGATATTCCTGGGCAGTTGACACGTCACATGGTAGTGGTATTCAAATACCACAAATTTTGCGTAATTTTTGAAGGTTAAGTCATGAGGTTAAAACTTGCGCGATATGTGTTCGATGATACTTGCCGAATGATCGACGACATTTGCATCATGAAGATGCGCGAAAGTTAAGGTAGGGTTATAAAGCTGTGGGCCCGAATATGTGTTGGTGCGGGAATTAAAATGTTAAATGTGAATTGAATGATATGTGGTGGGACTCAATATTAATTATGCAATGGCTTATGTTTGAACCAAGGTCGGAATTATATGCTGGGCTGAGGGATTGAGAGTCCTTATTATTGCTGACATCTTCGATAAGTTTAAACCAAAGTATGATTAAGTGAATCATGAATCAAATACACCTTGGGTTCAAGTTTGTATTGAGTTGTAATGAAGTATCGAATATGTATTCGATATTCATGAGGTGAATTATTATATGGTTTCAAACATAAACTTTAATTAGATAGCTCCCACATGCAAAATTGGTTGTTGAGTCTTTATGAAATATGGTTCTTGACCATAGGTTTAAAGATGAAAAGAGAGAAATATTCCACTTATGTAATTGGTTGTATGGCTTTATAAATCTTAGTGAAATGATTTATAAAAGAGATTCCGTAATGAAAAGAGATTGCCCAGATTGGAGAAATTGAGGACCCTTTTGGATGATTAATTAGAAATGCATTTTTCTATTCAAAACAAAATTGGAGATTGTGGGTTTGGCATGGGAGTATGCAGAACTGTTACACTACAGCAACAAAAAAGACAAACATATAGTGAGCCAAGAACTGAAAGGGTTGAATGAGATATATCTGTTGCAAATGTAAATGTAAATGTTTTAATTAATTTTATATTGTTTGTGATGCAAAGGCAAGTCTCCGTAGGCAAAGAAATATCCCACTGAAATATTGAAGGTGGAAGGTGGAAGGCAAAGAGTCATGGCTGTTCATTTCGAATTCCCTGTGGAATACAAACAGTCATGAGGTGAACTCTATAAATGATATCACATAGATATGCATAGAGAGGTTAGAGAATGGAGAAATGAGGCAGAGAGGGTAAGAAGAAGGAGGAGCAGATAAAGAGGCTGTGAAGATTCAGAGATGATATAAGGCAGATATGAAGGCTAGTGGACAGTAGTGAAGAAGGAACAGAACAGAGCTGATATCCAGGTAAATCAGCATGTGTTTTTTTTTGAAAGAGTGAGGAAGTTGGTGCTTCCATATCAAGTTGTAGCTTGATAGATGTTAGTTGTATCTGGCTGAGGTAGGAGCCTCCTGTAGGTTGTAGCCTGCAGAAAATAGATGGGAGTTGGAGCTTCCTTGCAAGTTGTAGCTTGTAGAATTGAGGTGGTAGCCTCCTGTGGGTTGGAGCCTACAGAAAATAAGTGGTGAGAGGGAGTTGGAGCTTGTGTTTGCATCACAACAATAATAAGATGTGGTTTTCTCCCTTTTAGGTTTCCACTTATATCTGTTGTCTATGTGCATGATGTTTATGTGTTGATATGGTTTATCTAATCTTCTTAATACTTGCTGCTCACATATTAATATTGCTGTTACATTATGTA
The DNA here is from genome assembly GCA_034641835.2 of Pinus albicaulis. Taxonomy (NCBI): domain Eukaryota; kingdom Viridiplantae; phylum Streptophyta; class Pinopsida; order Pinales; family Pinaceae; genus Pinus; species Pinus albicaulis. The sequence continues at coordinate 203,634,095 of CM076577.1, read as the reverse complement.
ATAATTTGTTCATGAAATGAAGGTGTAAATAAGTTTAAAGGAAAGTTTTAAAAGTCCATGAATGTGTTAAACTGATTCACCCCCCCTCTCAGTTTAACTAAGGGTTCAACATGGACATGGTCACATAAACCACATTCCCTAGAGTGCTCATGACATAGAGGCCCCCAATCTGAAGCCTTTGGTAAAATCGACCTAGGCACTTCACTATATTAGTGCCATGTTGGATTTGCACAACATGAGGCATCATTTCATCATCGCTCTCTTTGTAAAGTACAAGAGTCTCTTTCTGTCTGTTTCTGGACCCAATTGGACGACCCCTTCTCGCTGACTGTGGCGTGTTATTATTATTCTCTTCACCATTTTTATTCTCTTCATTGAATGCTGGAGAATCGTAGTGCTGTTGGAATCAATCCAACGACCCAAACACACCTTCATTGTGGGGCATATTACTGAATAAAACTGCGACTCCATCACATGCAACAGATTCGACAGAGCAAAAAATATAATGAAGAAAAAACCAATGGGTATCCACAAGAAGATTGCTACAGAGTTGAAAAAAATTGAAGATACTATGCTAGTTAAAGAATATAATAAGGACACTTATTATAAGAAAATCTCCAAGAAAATACAATTTCCCTTTTCCTGTTGTGTGTTGGCCCCAAGCAAGTTATTTTTTACTGTAACACAACAATCGTGCCAACCCCTATTCCTGTAAATTGAAAAGTGGAGTTCTTCACAAAAGAAGTTTCACAAACCACCATAAAATCAGTAGAAACGGTTGAAGAAATGTATACCTTCGATAGGTGCAGATGATTAGTTACGCGAAGAAAAGGAAGACAAGACAGTGCTTTTTGGCGAAACCCTTTTTACTATGCATGGTTGTTCCTTTCTCCTTTTCTCCTTTTATAGGTCACACCCATCGCCGACTATGGAGTCAATTAAGGAAAAATATTCAAGAAGACGTTTCCACCTATCTATCAATCAAAATTTACAGCGGAACTCCATCCAATGCTCGAAAAATAATCAATAGTAATCTAACTCCACTTGGTGCTTAAAAAAAATATTTATACATAAATGGGTTACTCCGCCCTATATTTAGAAATTAATGAATAAAAGTTATTTTTAAAATGATTATACTGATTTTAAAATAATAAATAAATGTGAGTTTTAAATTATTATATTTTGTTAATTTTCATTTAATAAATTTTTAGGTAATTTATGTGGTGTACATTAATTGGTTTGTGTGGGATTTTGTTCCCACCAAGCCAAACGTTCAAATATCATGAGGAATTAAGGATGGGAGGCACTTTTGGGGAAAATAAAAACCAAGCTTCTCACACAATCATAGCGATAACTTAATGTAAAGTAAAGATCTAAAGTAAATATTTGAAATTGATCAAAATAAAATAAAAATAAAAATAAATGTTGAGAATGCAACAAGATGATGAGCTTCGTGGAAAGAAGTCGCCTTCACTAAGTGGGCCCGCAGGCTATTTTTGGCGCAAAGTCTATTTTTAGACTATGTCTATTTTTAGACATATGGATCATGTTCTATGAGTTGCAGGATGCTATTTGTGGATGTTTGGTCAAGTCGGAAAAAATAGATGGACTTCTATTTTTAGACATACTGGGCGGAATCTATTTTTAGATTGCCAGTCTAAAAATAGATATGTCGAATATTATTAGCTCCTAATAATATTTGGACTCTAAACATTATCTTATCCTCTTGGAGCACTTCAGTTAAGTGCACAGATGTGGCACATGCAGCTGACAGAAGGAATTACGCTATTCCTGAGGGTTTAGTGGAGCTATTGCATGGAGACTTTAGTTAGAACTCAGGTGACAGAGTTTGGTGGAGTTGATTGAGGAGTTAATGGAGTTGTGTTCAGTTTAACTCAGTTAAACATAGTTGAGCTAGTTGTATCTAGTCTAACTGATTAATACACTAGTGAGAGTGGTGTGAATTAATTATTAATTAATTCACTAATTATTAACTCAGAAATCAACTAAAGAATACATCAGTTAACTTCAGTGCATGGACAGTTTCAGTGGAGACCAGTGAAGAGGTAGGTGAAAGAGCAGTGTGACTATCAGTTGTGACTATACTGGTGCATGAGTTTGCACCACATATTGATGGAGATGCCAATGAGGATTGCGCAATACACACCAGGTGGATTCGAACTCAGATTGGGCCATTATTCATCTTGGATTGCGCAGTAGAGGCAGGCTAACAGGTGGAGTAGATTGGAGCATGTGTTTTGTTAGATCTGAGCTTGTGTAGTGTGTAACAATTGGAGATTGTACTGAGAGATTGTGAGGAGTTTGTACAATGATTGTTACATGATCTCTATCATTATAATATACAGATAGTTGGGGGTTTTCAGCTTTAAGCTTTCCCATAAATATTGTGTTTATATGTGTGATTGTTTATGGTTTTAATGTGCGCATGCGATTGTTTATATTTCTGCAATTAATGATCAATAGTAGAAGAGGTTATGTATTATGCATGAAGCTCAAATAGTGTGTGATCAGGATAATCTCGGTGAATAATTTTACAGCTATTCAAATTTCTACAATAAATTTCTAAAAACCAAATAAAAATAAAAATAAAAATAAAAATGACCCATTGTATTCATGTGGAATATAATCTATTTAAAGGGAGAAATTAAACCAATCTAGATCCATTTTAAGTTGGAATTTACCAAGAGCTAAGAGGGATCAAATCTTTTTAAATGCAAACTTCTTTTAGAGTGAAAAGATATTTGATCTATCTTGTCACTTGGTAGATTTGGATTTAAAATGAATCTAGGGTGGTGTAACAAATTGTTGACTAAGTTCCTATGTATTGAAGTAAACCATTTACATATGAATGCTACCTTTTCATTGTGATTATTTATGGGGTGATATTCACAAAGATGTTCCAAATCTAATTCTAGTTAAATATTATAAAAAAAAAACCTTTTACATATGAATGCTATCTTTTCATTGTGATTATTTATGAGGTGATATTCACAAAGATGTTCCAATTCTAATTCTAGTTAAATATGATGATATATATTTTGTTTCTCCATTGTATGCTCACATCATGGATGTGGTAGACTAGAATTAGGTTATAACATATTGTCATTGATACTCTGCATGTTTTTTCTATAATATTTCCATACAACTTATGGTATGAACTATATTATGTATGGCTTACCCACCTACCTTCACTCTATATTATAGGAGATATTGTTTTTCTTCAATGGAAAACATTAAAGAAACATTTTCATAATACACAAGTTAATATTATTACTATTTTTTCCCCACTCAATAATCATATGCTTCTTATTTCATTGAAATCACAGTATATAAAATATTGTTCAATTACAAATTCCGAGACAAATTTTTCGAGAGCTATGACATTCTAGCAATCCAAAACCTAAAACAATCAAATATAAAAGCAAGGTTCCAATGATTTCAATAACTTAAGATTCAGACAATGGTGTTGGCATTCACCCTAAGGTCGTCAATGAATTTTTATGTAACCACTAAATGTCCTACAGGATGGAGTAATGCTTCCTTGGATCTTTTATTCACATCATTGTTTCCTTTCTTATGTATATACAATACCTGTAGCTCCTCAAAAAATTTATGTAATTGGTGAATTCTTTGTTGCCAAGGATTCAAGGCCAAGTTGTGTAATGTACTAATCCCCAAGAACCAATCAATAACGAGTCGATAATCGTCAAATATTTCTAAGCATTTCACCTGCATGGACATTGCAAAATTATGGATGGGTCAAAGCCCAATTAATGTTGCTTTATTATTAATTTCAGGCCCCAACCCCAAGCTAAGAAGGAAAGTGTGGTGGTTTCTTAAGTGAAATGCAGCTTCCGCTCTGCATATCACCCAGATATCACTTTTGACTGCATGAAAGAAGGATCAATCCTTTGAAGTATCTATCATGTGCCTAATTGGAATTATGTTCTTCTTCTTTATGCCTTGTGTGTTGAGTTCCTTCATTTTTTTTGTGCACCACCTGTTGTATATTTGGGACTCGACTATCAAATATGGTTCTATTTAAATGTAACTAGATATTCCAAAGGACCAAACCTTGAAGGCTAGAAAGATGCTCCCAAACTGGGGTTTTTTTCCACTCTATGAGGAATTCCCCTAACGGCCTAGCCAACCACGTTCGTACACATGCCTCCTCAAACAAGATCATTCTCCTCACCGCCTGCGAAAAAAAAAATCCACGAACATGTGTGTCACTGACTCTTGGTTATCACAAAGAGTGGGCATCTTATAGAACCTTCCCATTCTCTCCTTTGAAGATTATCTTGTGTTAGGATCCTATTATTTCACCCAAATCATAGAAAGAGTTGTATCTTTAAAGGACAATTCCACTTCCAAACAACTTTATACCTCTAGAAAGGTTATGAATCTACTTCTTGTGTCACGATCACTTCATAAGCTAGCTTTTTTGTCACCGCCCCACATGTTAGACATAAATTTTGTGATAATGTAGAGGGATCAGGAGTAGGGTTAGGGTTCATGTGAGAAGTCCCATCTAAGGTTGTAATTTCAAATAATTCCACCTCATGTTCAAAAATCACTAAAAATTTAGAATTTAATTTCAGAATAGCTACTTATTCAAATTTTTAGATCTAGTTTTAGATAATGAGCTTGGTAAAAATCACAATACATTGTTGGATTCTTTGGCATGTGGACATAGATGTCTTAGGGAATCTATGAGGGAATTCTTAAAAGTGTTAGATACAACCTTTGTATCTTCCTCTAAAGGGATGTCTCTAGGTTGAACCATTTGTGAACATAGTGTGTTGGAAAAGTCAAAGCCCTCTTGAACTTGAGGTTCTAAGCTCAAAGGGTGACCTTCACAATATTGGAAGTTGTTTAATGTGAAATTGTTTGGTGGATATTAGAGATTGGGATAGAAGAAGCCTTGGTAACCATATGTCTAAGGTTTACACCTAAATTGGTTATGGGTGGAATATTTTCCCAAAAGCTATCTCAAAAGAAAAACCTTGAGAATATTCTCATCTTAAGGTTGCAAATAATATTGGTTAGGAGGCTGATTTCAAAAAACTAATGTTAGAAAGGATATTAGTCTAACTCATAAGATATAATTCTAACTAATAAGAATTATGACTTGTAAAACTAAACAATAAAGCATGAAGAAGGGAGCACAACATTACATCAATATTACTTAAAAATACGAGAGAAAGAGGAATCGAAAACAAGAGTATCAAAGAAAAATAGCTTAATCCTTTTCATCTTACCGAATTAATTTATATAGTTTTACAATGAGCCTATATCATGGTCCACTTAATGTAATGATGAAGAGAAATAATTAAAAAATAAATTGCATGCATCTTAAATTCTACTATTATTAACTACATGCTAACACATCAAGTAAATAAACTATATCTTTCTTGGACACAATGGGAGCATTCTCTAAAGAGATAGCTAATAGTATGGGTTTTTCATTACTTTTTAGTGTTAAGTATCATTCTATTTATGTAATTTAATTCTTGAATGTTGATGAAAACATTCTCATTAATGGTCTCCCTTGTGATGTTGTTAATGAAAATAGGCATTTTTATTGTTTTCCATTTTTTGATAATGTGGAAAGGGTAATTATCTTGATAATTTCAAGAAGAAGTTTTCTTCAATGTGATTTCACTCCAATTTTTCTAATGAAACTTTATTAGACATGCCTAACTTGAATATAGTTTTAAATGATAATATAGAGCTTTAAATAGAATCACACATTAATCACATCTCACTAAATGTGAAAGAAAAAACTAATCTCATTTCCATTAATATGTAAACTCGACATATTTCAATTTCCAAAGAGAATAAATTTCCCACGGCCCAATGGAGAATTTAACTTAATAAAGTATCATATTCTTTTTGAAAATTAAACCTTATTCTATTTTTCCAAGCATTGAGATCAAACATGAGGTGAGGAAAATGTTGATGGAAAAAAAACAAAATTTCCACAAGAAAATTTCCAATTGTAGAAGTTCCTAATTGTATACTTGTCATGATGAAGGCTTAAATTTTTCCAAGATTCAAATACATTTTTAAGTTCCCCTAGCACCAAGTCCACAAATATAATGTTTAATTAAAAACAAAAGTGGTTACAATACCATTGAGAGGATTTATTATATCGTAATAGCAGGCTCATATGATATACATTGATAGGAGGATTTGTTAGCGATTTTGAATATTTTTCTTATTTAGTTATGCTAGGAATATTTTCTAATGAGGAAGTTTTATGGGTTGTTTGTTTATATAATTTTTGTGAATCATATGAATATTGTTAAAGTTTATTAGGAATTTTTTTTTTTCTAGGTGTCTTATATTGGAGGCATTCTCAAGATGTCACATTTTAAGAAGCATTTAAAAAAAAAAAAAAAAACATGCTTGTCTACCAAATGTGATGAATTTTCTAGTGTTATTCATTATAAGTAAAATTATGGAATAACATGTGGGACAGTGCAATTGAAGGAATATGTTATTACACAACTATTTAACGCTAGCAAGTTCCAATCGATTACCCCTAATCCATAGGTTGTTATCTTAAGAATAGGAAATTATCTTAGCCAATTACTTATTACATTAATAAAAATTTATTACTAGTTAGCCCATATTTCCCTATGTGCCATTTTTTTTTGTTGATGTAGTTCTTTTGGATATGACGTAAATAAGGCATGCTTATACATATGTATTTTCAAGCATGGGGTGGTTGTGGAGACATGAAACTATTATACAAGTGTATAGAAATTTTCTTTGGAAAACAAAAAATTGATAAATGTAATATTCTACCCATAAAAAACATCCATTATACTAAAATTACGTTCCTTCATGTCTTCCTCTCTACCCTAGATGCTCTTGGTAATTAAATATTCTATTTGACATAATCAAACCATCATTAGCATCAATAAAGTTCCTTGGAGACTTCCATCTCACACAAATCCATTTGAAGTACGATGTTGGTTCCTTTCTATCTACCATTCAACCCTTGTTTCACTTCACAATCATCCTAAATTTTAACTCAAGACACACACAAGATGATTATTATCATAAACAATTCTTACATTTCTTATTCTCTCAAATTATTGCCCATCCAAATTACTCAACTTTAGCTTCAATGTAGGTGCCCTTGAACACTACCCCCCCACCCTAGACATCATATCTCAAGCTCATTCCTTAGATCCATTAACCCACTCCTATATTAGATTCATGATCATGGTTACTGGGAAATCCACTCTTCATCCAAACATGTATGCTCCATAGAGAAACAAGGACACTAGATATTTGGAATATCCTAATACCATAACCTATAATATAACCTCCCTTCTAAAAATGGATGCATATTAATATTGAAAAAAAGAATAATGGAAAAGGAGGGATGCAAATAATGCAATCTAACCACAAATTTTGCAATATTTTGATCCATCATCTCTCCACAATAGTAGACACCCATCCAAAATTAAGAATATGCTTTATCTTATTTTGTTGAAGAAGAAGAAGGTAAAGAATCATACTAGAACAAATAGTACTTAAAGATCCATTGTCAATCATAGAAGTGGATAAGCATATTTATATTCGTTTTTGATATGTCATCCTATAAAATAAGAATGTTAATCTCCATCCTAGTATGCTAGTCCATAGTAGATAGGGAAAATTCGTTAGTAGTGGATTAACTATCTTTCCAAGATAGAGAATTAACATCTCACAAATACATCCAATAAAAAAACCTTTTGTTACTCAAATATCATCCATCGATATGGGAAATATTTGTAAACAAAATTTTCCCTACTTTACAACTCAACATTAGTCTCCTAAAGTAAAGTAAACCCTTACTAGCCTAGTAATGGACATTTGCTAGCATAGGAAGTGAGTTAGTTCCTCTCTTCCTTATATACACCTAATTATAAAATATAGTAAGATCTAGAACCTCCCTGCGCATGATTATTTCAAAAAATCTAGAAGATCCACTTATTCTATCAATATGTTGCATCATGGGGGGATAATGGATCAACAATATCTATAGAGGATAGAATTGCTCATGATAGTCAACTAACCATTTTGGTAGATACCATCCTACTTTAGTAGCCACATGAAACAACCCTATACATCCCTCATGGTTGGGCATAATGTAAATTTTCCAAGGTCTCTTGGAGAGTTCCTATGCCACGACATACTTGGCCCACACATAGAGAAAAAAAAAAATTCATCAACCAACCTTCTTGGGAAACAAGAAAAATACATAAATGTGTATTTTAAAGAATCTTACTTGATACAATCATATTTGTAGTCAATGGAAGGCATTTGTGTAGTTGTACTACCATAAAATTCTTTTACACTATACATGATCTAAACATGAAGCTTTCATATTCACAATCTTCAAAACAAAATCCAAACAAAAATCATATCTATAATAAGAATCCAAACAATCTAAACATATTATTTGTAGAAAATCTATTTTTAATAAAAAAACTTACTACCTAGATTGCAGTGCACATTCATAGCTTTTCAAATAAAAATCACATGATACCTTGCCATTCCCCAATGATAACCTCAAATATCACATTGTCCATGATAAATTACATAATGAATGAGATCCAACCAACTACAAAACTTCATGTCCACTTCCCTATCCACAATACCATAGCCATAATTTTATAAACAACACACAATAAATTTAACGTTGCCATTCCCGAGTGATAACCTCAAAAACAATTCTTGTTTGCAGAATTCTATCAAAACAAGAAGTCAAAGACCTTTCAAGCTACGTGAATAAAGTAATTTGCAATTTATGTTGTATAGCCTAATCTATTTATTTCATTCAAGAACACAAAATACCTTCTGCTGGCTATCTACAATCACAGATCAGGTAGTGTTTGCCCGGTGGGCTCAGGGAATGAAGGACGAGGGTACGATGTATTGCCGCTGCCTTCTTCCCCATTGCCAGAGATGGGCCGAACTCTGTGTAAAGATGGATCAGCGCATGACCCAACAACAATAGTAACGGGGCCAGCTGCTCGAAGAATCCCTTCAACCATTCCTGAGATCACCTTTCCTTCAGAGTCAGCAACAGATATAGAGAGAGAGTTGTAATGTGGGAGATATAACCCAGACAGTGAAAGTATGTTGTATATGCCACGGAAGGATCTCACAGAACCGGCCATAGACATGGTCACATCAACCACATTCCCTAGAGCGCTCATGACATAGAGGCCCCCAATCTGAAGCCTTTGGTAAAATCGACCTAGGCACTTCACTATATCAGCGCCGTGTTGGATTTGCACAACATGAGGCATCATTGCGTCATCGCTCTCTTTGTAAAGTACAGGAGTCTCTTTCTGTTTGTTTCTGGACCCAATTGGACGACCCCTTCTCGCTGACTGCGGCGTGTTATTATTATTCTCTTCACCATCTTTATTCTCTTCATTGACTGCTGGAGAATCGTTGTGCTGTTGGAATGAATCCAGCGACCCAAACACACCTTCATTGTGGGGCATATTAGCTGAATATAACTGCGACTCCATCGCGCGCAACAGATTCGGCAGGGCAAAAAAGATAATGAAGAAATAACCAATGGGTATCCACAAGAAGATTACTGCAGAGCTGAAAAAAATCGAAGATACTATGCTAGTTAAAGTATATAACAAACACACTCATCATAAGAAAAGCTCTAAGAAAATACAATTGCCCTTTGCCTGTTGTGTGTTGGCCCCAAGCAAGTTAACCCTTATTCCTGTAAATTGAAAAGTGGAGTTCTTCGCAAAAGAAGTTTCACAAACCACCATAAAATCAGTAGAAACGGTTGAAGAAATGTATACCTTCGATAGGTGCAGATGATTCGTTACGCGAAGAAAGACCGGACAGTGCTTTTTGGCGAAACCCTTTTTCTATGCATGACTGTTCCTTTCTCCTTTTCTCCTTTTATAGGTCACACCCATTGCAGACTAATGAGTCAATTAAGGCAAAATATTCAAGAAGACGTTTCCACCCATCTATCAATCAAAATTTACAACAGAACTCCATCCAACGCTTGAAAAATAATCAACAGTAATCTAACTCCACTCCGCGTTTAAAAAAAATATGTATACATAAATGGGTCAGTACTCCACCCTATCTTTAGAAATTAATGAATAAAAGTTATTTTTTAAATGGTTATACTGATTTTAAAATAATAAATAAATGTGAGTTTTAAATGATTATATTTGGTTAATTTTCATTTAATATATTTTTAGGTAATTTATGTGGCACATATTAATTGGTTTGTGTGGGATTTTGTCCCCACCAAGTCAAACGTTCAAATATTATATGGCGTTAAAGATGGGAGACACTTTTGGGGAAAATAAAAATCAAGCTGTTCACACAATCATAGCGATAACTTAATGTAAAGTAAAGATCTAAAGTAAACATTTTAATTTGATCAAAATAAAATAAAAATAAAAATGACCCATGGTATTCATGTGGAATATAATCTATTTAAAGGGGGAAATTAAACCAACCTAGATCCATATTAACTGGGGTTTTACCAACAGCTAAGAGGGATCAAATCTTTTGAAATGCAAACCTCTTTTAGAGTGAAAATATATTTGATCTCTCTCGTCACTTGGTAGATTTGGATTTAAGATGAATCTAGAGAGGTGTAACAAATGTTGACTAAGTTCCTATGTATTGAAGTGTAAAAAAACAGTTTACATATGAATGTTATCTTTTCATTGTGATTATTTATGGGGTGATATTCACAAAGATGTTCCAAATCAAATTCTAGTTAAATATTATAAAAATTTTTTTTACATATGAATGCTATCTTTTCATTGTGATTATTTATGAGGTGATATTCACAAAGATGTTCCAAATCTAATTCTAGTTAAATATGATGATATATATTTTGTTTCCCCATTGTATGCTCACATCATGGATGTGGTAGACTAGAATTAGGGTATAACAAATTCTCATTGATACTCTGCATGTTTTTTCTATAATATTTCCTTACAACTTATGGTATGAACTATATTATGTATGGTTTACCCACCTACCTTCACTAGATATGCCAAAGGACCAAACCTTGAAGGCCAGAAAGATGCTCCCAAACTGGGGTTTTTGTCCACTCTATGAGGAATTCCCCTAACGGCCTAGCCAACCACGTCCTTACACATGCCTGCTCAAACAAGATCATTCTCCTCACTGCCTGCGAAAAAACACAATCCACGAACATGTGTGTCACTGACTCTTAGTTATCACAAAGAGTGGGCATCTTATAGGCCCTTCCCATTCTCTCCTTTGAAGATTATCTTGTGTTAGGATCCTATTATTTCACACCAATCATAGAAAGATTTGTATCTTTAAAGGACAATTCCACTTCTAAACAACTTTATACCTCTAGAAAGGTTATGAATCTACTTCTTGTGTCACGATCACTTCATAAGCTAGCTTTTTCGTCACCACCCCACATGTTAGACATAAATTTTGTGATAATGGAGAGGGATCAGGAGTAGGGTTAGGGCTCATGTGAGAAGTCTCATCTAAGGTTGTAATTTCAAATAATTCCACCTCATGTTCAAAAATCACTAAAAATTTAGAATTTAATTTTAGAATAACTACTTATTCAAATTTTTAAATCTAGATTTAGATAATGAGCTTGGTAAAAATCACAATACATTGTTGGATTCTTTGGCATGTGGACATAGATGTCTTAAGGAATCTATGAGGGAATTCCTAAAAGTGTTAGATACAACCTTTGTATCTTCCTCTAAAGGGATGTCTCTAGGTTGAACCATTTGTGAACATAGTGTGCTGGAAAAGACAAAACCCTCTTGAAATTGAGGTTCTAAGCTCAGAGGGTGACCTCCACAATATTGGAAGTTGTTTAATGTGAAATTATTTGGTGGATATTAGAGATTGGGATAGAAGAAGCATTAGTAACCATATGTCTAAGGTTTACACCTAAATTGGTTATGGGTGGAATATTTTCCCAAAAGCTAGCTTAAAAGAAAAACCCTAAGAATATTTTCATCTTAAGGTTGCAAATAATATTGGTTAGGAGGCCGGTTTCAAAAAACTAATGTTAGAAAGGATATTAGTCAAACTCATAAGATATAATTATAACTAATAAGAATTATGACCTGTAAAACTAAACAATAAAGCATGAAGAAGGGAGCACACAACATTACATCAATATTACTTAAAAATACGAGAGAAAGAGGAATCAGAAACAAGAGTATCAAACAAAAATGGCTTAATCCTTTTCATCTTACTGAATTGATTTATATAGTTTTACAATGAACCTATATCATGGTCCACTTAATGTAATGATGAAGAGAAATAATTAAAAAATAAATTGCATGCATCTTAAATTCTACTATAATTAACAACATGCTAACACAAATATCTTTCTTGGACACAATGGGAGCATTCTCTAAAGAGATAGCTAATAGTATGGGTTTTTCATTACTTTTTAGTATTAAGTATCATTCTATTTATGTAATTTAATTCTTGAATGTTGATGAAAACATTCTCATTAATGGTCTCCTTTGTGATGTTGTTAATGAAAATAGGCATTTTTATTGTTTTCCCTTTTTTGATAATGTGGAAAGAGTAATTATCTTGATATCTTCAACAAGAAGTTTTCTTCAATGTGATTTTACTCCAAATTTTCTAATGAAACTTTCTTAGACATGCCTAACTTGAATATAGTTTTAAATGATAATATAAAGCTTTAAATAGAATCACACATTAAATCACATCTCACTAAATGTAAAAGAAAAAACTAATGTCATTTCCATTACAATGTAAACTCAGCATATTTCAATTTCCAAAGAGAATAACTTTCCCACAACCCAATGGAGAATTTAACTTAATAAAGTATCATATTCTTTTGAAAATTAAACCTTATTCTATTTTTCGAAGCATTGAGATCAAACATGAGGTGAAGAAAATGTTGATGGAAAAAAAAGAAAGTTTCCACAATAAAATTTCCAATTGTAGAATTTCCTAATTGTATACTTTTCATGATGAAGGCTTAGATTTTTCCAAGATTCAATTACATTTTTAAGTTCCCATGGCACCAAGTCCACAAATATAATGTTTAATTAAAAACAAAAGTGGTTACAATATCATTGAGAGGATTTATTATATCGTAATAGCAGGCTCATATGATATACATTGATAGGAGGATTTGTTAGCTATTTTGAATATTTTTCTTATTTAGTTATGCTAGGAATATTTTCTAATGAGGAAGTTTTATGGGTTGTTTGTTTATATATTTTTTGTGAATCATATGAATATTTTTAAAGTTTATTAGGAATTTTTTTTTCTAGGTGTCTTATATGGAGGTATTCTCAAGATGTCACATTTTAAGAAGCATTTTTTTTTTTTGAAAAAAACATGCCTGTCTGTCTAATGTAATGAATTTTCTAGTGTTATTAATTATAAGTAAAATTATGGAATAACAAGTGGGATACTGCAATTGAAGGAATATATTATTACACAACTATTTAACTCTGGCAAATTCCAATCACTTTCTCTCTCTATGAAAAATGCTTACCCCTAATCCATAGGTTGTTATCTTAAGAATAGGAAATTATATTAGCCAATTACTTATTGCATTAATAAAATTTTATTATTAGTTAGCCCATATTTCTCTATGTGTGAATTTTTTGTTTGTTGATGTAATTCTTTTGGATATGCAATAAATAAGGCATGGTTATACATATGTATTTTCAAGCATTGGGTGGTTGTGGAGACATGAAACTATTATACCAGTGTATAGAAATTTTCTTTGGCACACAAAAAATTGATAAATGTAATATTATACACATAAAAAAACATCCATTATACTAGCATTACGTTCCTTCAAGTCTTCCTCTCTACCCTTGATGCTCTTGGTAATTAAATTTTCTATTTGGCATAATCAAACCATCATTGGAGTCAATAAAGATCCTTGGAGACTTCCATCCCACACAAATCCATTTGAAGTACGATGTTGGTTCCTTTCTATCTACCATTCAACCCTTGTTTCACTTCACAATCATCCTAAACTTTAACTCAAGACACACACAAGATGATTATTATCATAAAAAATTCTTACATTTCTTGTTCTCTAAAATTAGTGACCATCCAAATGACTCAACTTTAGATTCAATGCAGGTGCCCTTGAACACTACCCCCCCACCCTAGACATCATATCTCAAGCTCATTCCTTAGATCCATTAATCCACCCCTACCTTAGTTTCATGATCATGGTTACTTGGAAATCCATTCTTCATCCCAACATGTATGCTCCATAGAGAAACGAGGACACTAGATATTTGGAATATCCTAATACCATAACCTATAATATAACCTCCCTTTTAAAAATGGATGCATATTAATATTGAACAAAATAATAATGGAAAAGGAGGGATGCAAATAATGCAATCTAACCACAAATTTTGCAATATTTTGATCCACCATCTCTCCACAATAGTAGACACTATTGTGTAACCAGCTCCAAAAATAAAAGAAAAAAGATATCAACGCCTTAGAAATAAGCCACTTCGAGGGGGCAACCTCCAATACATTACATAAATGAACAATTCTTGGATGATACAATTTACAAAACCTCCTTCCTATATATAGGAGTCCATGGGGCCATAATGTAATCCTAGTGGGCCACAATGTAATCCTAGCCGACCTAACAATAATAATTTAAGGGCACAATAATAACAAAATGGGGGTTACAAGGGTACAATAATAACAATATGGGGGTTACACTAACAACAATAAGGGACTATACTAGTAATATAGGGACCTAACATGCCCCTCTCCTTCAAAAAAGTGTTGTCCTCAACGCTTGAGTAGCTCTGGGTGCTTCTGTATAAAATTCTCATCCTCCCATGTAGAATCTTCAGAGGGTAAGTTCTTCCACTTGATGAGATACTCTGAAATTGATCGATTCCGTAGTTGTCGAGTTCTTGTTTCCATGACCGCTTCTGGTTCCAATATGATTTTTCCTTCCTCATCAAGTTCTGGCAATATTGTTTGAACTGGAAGATTTTCTCCTATAACCTTCTTTAAGCATGAAACATGGAAAACTGGATGTACTCGCAAAGAAGCAGGAAGCTCCAATTTGTATGCCATAGTACCAATATTTTGCAAAACCTTGTAAGGACCATAGTACTTTGGTGATAATTTATTATCCTTCTTAGCTTGCTTGAGGGACATTTGTTTGTATGGTTGTAGCCGTAAAAATACCCAATCTCCTACATAAAAACTTCTCTCGCTGCGATGTTGATCTGCCTGTTGTTTCATTCGATTTTGTGCCAAATTCAGGTTATCCTTTAAGAGTTGGAGAACTTCTTGCCGATGCTCGATGTGATCTTCCACTGCTTGAACCTTCAAATTTTCCCTTAAATATGATGTGATCGATGGTGGATGATATCCATAAAGTGCCATAAATGGGGTCATTTTTGCTGCAGTATGGAAGGAAGTGTTATACCACCATTAAGCGAGAGGTAACCACTTGACCCATTGTGTTTGTTTATCAGATACAAAACAACGAAGATATCCTTCCA